>BJCG01000312.1:0-67434 GCA_005406145.1 Prunus yedoensis
AAAAGAGTATGTTGTTGATGTTTATTACACGTGGGGAGTGATTTGGTTTGCTAATATGCTCTGTTTGTTTAAGTTGAGTTATTTAGTTCATCAAACAATATATTATTTTATACTTCGAGGAATACCTTCTATGTTAGTTATCAGGTTTTTTGTTCTTCAGAAATATTTAATTTCTGTCATTTACAATTTAAATGAGCTATCCAAACATTGAAATTTTCAATTTCTGTCAATTACAAAATTCGACATACATAAATCCAAACACTGAAATCTTCAATTGCCAGAAATTGAAATGACGGAAATCTAAATTCCGTCATTTTAGAATTCTAAGTAATTTGCAATTCCTTCATCCAAACGGAGCATTAAAGATAAGAACAAGTGATCAGAACACATTTCAGTTCATCACCAACTCATCCAATTTCACATCCCAACAAACCCAAATTAAGAGCGATTATTAGAAGCAAGATTAGTGGCAGACATGCCCATATATCTCAGGCCATGTCATTCTCAAGCAAGATTAGTGAAAAATATTCATCCGATGTGCATCTTTGTAGTGTTTTTTGCTGTGATTTCTCACTGATTATTTTTGGGAAGCTCTCCAAGTTGAAATTTGTGACCCTTGATTTCAACAATTTAGAAGGTTCTTTGCCCCCCATCTTCATGAATTTCACAAAACCTTGTAGAACTACACTTGGGATCCAATCCAACAACTTGGAAGGAGATATCTGGATGCTTGATTTTTCTAGACTTAGTCAATAACTTTACTGGTATGTTTCCAATAAGCATTTACTCATGTAGGTCCTTGAAAGCAATTCAATTGACTTTAAATCATCTAGGGGGGCGAATACAACCTCAGATTCTTTCATTGAAATACTTGTTCTTCCTCTCAATTGGTGGCAATAGATTGACCAATGTCACAGGAGCAATGAAAATACTAATGCTTTGCACAAGTCTTCGCACACTCTTCCTTTCAGAATTCTTTATAACTGCATCGCTTTCAAGCCAACTATAAGACCCGATTTGCATTTTATTGCTATCAATATATTCAGCAAGTAGTTGTTAAGTTGTGCCCACTCAGAGGGTCTTGTGCATCTTTTTAGTGTTTTTTGCTGTGATTTCTAACTGATTATTTTTGGGAATTTGAAATTTGTGACCCTTGATTTCTTAATACATGAAAGTTATTATATCTAGTCTAATATGAATTAATAGAAAAAAGATTTTTATAACATGAATAGGGCATCAACGTATAGCTTGACTGTTATCAATTTCTACATTTTGCTCTTCACAACTCAATACTCTGTTATTTTTTATGGAGTTAATGAATATGGACAAAGTGAAATGGAGAATTGAGTTTCAGAGGTTAGAGTGTGGCAAATTGAGTTTTAGGTGGCAAAGTGAGATTCAAATTGGGTTTCAAGGGCCATATCAATAATTAAGCCTTTTAAATTTTAAATTGTGCCATTTGTGTAGAAAGGACTTCTTCGTGAATGACTGCTGCTTGTCAGTGATACATATTTTTTTATGTAGTTGCCTTCATGTGGGGCAAACAACTTGGAAGAATGACTATCTTCCAATTTTCTTAGAAAAAATTTCAACAAGAAAACAACTTGGACTTTGACTGACATGGAAGATGCGCTGGTATCACATATCAGCTGCCTTAAAATTCAAAAATGAAAATTCAGTATAAGAAGATCTTCGCTAGAGGACAAAGGTCAATGCAGACTTTAAATACACAAGGTCATCGCTTTGGTTTCATTTGTGGAAATCTCTCTTCGACGTACAGAGGGGTTTGGATAATTTGTGTTGTGTGGTTATGGCAGCTTATAAACCTGTCATTTTGTGCAACAGTGGGGGCCCTAGAGACAGTTAAGAACGGTGAAACATGATTTCTTTGTGATTGTAACCCAAGAGAGTTCTCCCTTGGCTATGGCTAAACTTATCCAAGACCCACAGATTGCGCAGAGAATGGGCATAGAAGCGCGACGACATTTGACAGATTCATTCTCTACAAAAATATTTGGTCAGCATTTGAACATATCAATACCTTGTTGTTGCTTGGACGAAAGAAGACTGAAGACTGCATGACCTTGCAGCATAAGTTGTTCAATTGAATCAACTCAGAGACTGATATATTAATTTGTTAGGTTTAATATATCCATCAATTTACTGAGTGTGTGGCTATTGGTGAAGGGATTTCTAGATTAGTTATGTTTTATGCCTTTCGTCTTTTGGTCCTGTAGTTAACAGATGCCAGTGACTTGTGAATGAAGAGAGAGAAGATTTGCTACGAAGGTTCGACTTCTCCTGCAGTTTAACATCAATAAGGACATCAATGTAATGTTGGATAAGGCTTGACTTGCCACTGTCATTCTGAGGCCATATATATTCCCAATTCCATGAAAAATTATCACCATTAGTCACAGCAACAACTTTGAGTACTAAGGCGTTGTGGACTTTAAATTTGCATCGTTTTCAAGCATTGTTGCTCTTATATATATATGGGACACACATAAAACCACACTTTTTTACACACATCTTTAGCCCTTAGATCTATCCCAATCTAACGGTTGAAAATTGAATTGTTCAAGTTCAAAAAAATTAAAATTTAGTTGTTCTTGGTTTGACTTAATTTTGTTTTATCATTTAACAAAATATTAGCCCACCCTTTTGAAATTTTTAGTTCCACTCTTGCAATATAGCTCATACAAGTGTTATGATATGAATGGACTAAGTTGATATTTTTCCATTTTAAGTACTCATACAAGATTATTGCAGTCTTTTCTATTTCTGCAGTTGTTGGGAAGCTTCATAGTTTGTTTTTTTTCCTTCAAGTTGATAAAAGTTTTCCACATTTTCTTCCAAATTCTATGTAGTCACGGGTGGCGTAGCCACATACTAGACTTGAGTGGTCATGCCTCCGAACCTACACGTGGCTCTTTGTACATTTAAGAACATTTGTTGTGTTTTATAAAAAAAATTTGGAAAAAAAAGTTATGTAACGGCCTCCAAATTAAGTTATCACATTTGGCTCCTCCAAAAAACTTTTTCTAACTCTCCCTTTCGAGAAAAACTCTTATATAAGTGTTGGTGATGCCCTTCTATTCAAGAATTCCTGGAAGACATGATACTTGATCAATGGTTTGATGTTCATATTTATTTGATTAAAAGAATGTTCACATTGCAGCAACATGAAATTTTTATTGTTATTTTCCTAACAATCATAGCTGGGAGTATTATCAATTTAACCACATTTGATAATTCATTATCCAATACCACCTCACATATTCATAGCAAGTGAAGGCACCCAATGAAGTGCTGGGGCCATGTATGCTTCTCCGTAGATGTAACTAAAATGGTTTCTAATTGTTACAATGAGTAGAGAGCAAAGAGAACCACGTGTGATGTCTACACTGTACAGAAAGGCAGATTTTGTTATGTTTTCCTATTTAGATCGGTGCACTAGATATTAAGTTATATCAGGTTTGATAAGGGTTTAAATTAAGTTGTACCTTGAGGCCTAAAACCTTGTGAAATAAGGAAAGGTTTTAAGGCCTATTAAGGAGTCCTATTTTGTTTCCTTTTGCGTGAACCGATTAAGTGGGCTTGGAAGATTAGTCAAGTCAGCCCTCGGTGATGAGTAGAGACGACTTGACCTAGCCCTATATAAGCTTAAGGCCCTGCTCTCATCAGACACGTTCTCTAAACCTATTCTCATCATAAAGAGAGAGCTGAAACAGATTTTGAGAGAAAGTAGAAGTTCTTGAGCCGTCCCTATTAAATTGCTAAGATTGCTGCGCAACAGATAGGATGAATTCAAAAGCTGTGTACTCAAGGAAGATGGCTCCAGGTACGTTTTTCATGTCCTTATACTTATTACATGTTTGTGTGAAAGATCTAGATTATATAACTAAAGAAATCTAACAGTTGGTATCGAGCTTTAGGTTGTTCACACATATTGTAATCGTTGTTCAAGCATGCCTAATCTGTTTACATATCTGTTTACATATTTGGTTATGCTATATCAATTTTGGTTATGTTTAATTTTTTGAAAATTGATTAAACATGTTTTTCTGAAATATCAAAAGTTTTAAAGAATCTGGAAAAAAACATGTTTTGATCCGGTTTTCATATTTTCAAAACTTTAAACGCGTTTTTGACCTAGCAGATCACCTTAAAAGCCTAAAAAAGCCTATATGTCACAAAAAAGCTGTGAGTTCTGTAAGTTAGGTCATTCCCTATTCAAAAATGTATTTTGCATCAAAACGGACACTGAAAACCCCTAAAACACTGTTCACGGTAGTTTCACTGTTCATTGCACAATTTTGGGTTTTTTCCTCATTGAACTGTGTTTTGTTTGGTTATTTTTCTGAGCTAGATAGATGCTTGTTTTTGTTTTTAGAATCAACAAATTTTTCATAACAAAACCAAACCTAAATACTCAAACCCTAAAGAAATAACCAAAATTGCATCATACTTAAATTACTTGATAAGTTTCTTTAACAAATAGAATCTATCGTGTAATTTGTTTATGATGGCACAAGATAACACGTAATTTGTGTAAGCTATAAGTAATCTCTTGCCACAAAGGTCTGATACTTAATTAAGGAAGCTTGCATATGTTATTTGTTAGTTTTGTGAATGAAGTTAAACTGTTTTCTCTTAACAAATTGAGAATCGGTTTCTAGGAAAGTAATATGTAATATGCTTTCATTTGCAAATCCTTACAGTTATGAACACTCCCTCGATCAATTTCTCGCGAAATTGAAACACTCACTAGTCAAACCTTCAAAGATGGAAGTTTGATTTTAAGGATATTCTCGGAATGAATGAGATCAATTATGATTTCACTCATGTGTTTGTTCGTTTATGTATCCTGTAAAACAACTCCAAAAGTTTGGGAAAAAGGAGAAGCATTGGCTTTTGATAGGTGTCACTCGTGTCAACTTGTCACGAATGGTATTCTAGTAAAGAATATAGTAGAGCTAATTAAGAAGAAGCACGAAGATGAGCTGGAATGGAAAAGGGAGGCGCAGCGAAATCGTCAACCATATGGAGGACCCATAAGGATATACACGGCTACAAAAGACAGTCTCAGAAGTCTTAGGATTGCTATGAAGCTTGGTGTATGCACTTATGGGAGAGGAAGAAATATCAATAAGCTACTTCGATACAAGAATCTTCTAGTGCAATCTGTGAAACCTGCGCCCAACTTGAATCACATGTTGAGTTTTTTGATGCCATCACTAATAGGGAGATAGCGATACTTGAACCATTCCCTGCTAAGGAGAACAACACTTTCCAGTACCATTCCCTGCTAGCAATAATTGAATATTATTGGAGTAGTTGTTTTAAGTTGGATTCAGGATCTATTTTAGAGTTGGATGATGTAGTTTTCCAGTACCTTAAATAAAGAGAAATTCAATTTATCTTTCAAGATTATTAAGTCTTGGTTTTATTTTGGATTCAATTAAAAATGGTTTTATCTCAGAATTCAAGGACAAAAAAGGAGGATTATATTGTCTTAATTACAATAAAGATGGTGAAGTTTTAATAGCTAAATCGAATGAGAAAAGATTAGAAGTGAAGGAATATCCACTAGGTTATGGCATAGACGTTTAGGGCACATTTCAAAAGAAAGAATAAAAATTCTTGTTAAGAAACAAATCTTGCCATCACTGACTTTTGGTGATGACGAAATTTGCATTGAATGTGTTAAAGGAAAGCTCACTAAGACTAAGAAGAAAGGTGCAACTCGCAGTAATGATCACTTAGAAATCATCCACACAGATATTTGTGGGCCGTTCCCTCATCAAACAATTGATGGAAATTGTTATTTCATCACTTTTATAGATGATCACTCTCGTTTTGGTTATCTGTATCTCATAGCAGAAAAGTCTCAAGCTTTTGAAATGTTTAAGGTTTTCCAAACTGAAGTAGAAAGGCAACTTGAGAAAAAGATTAAGATTGTGAGGTCGGACAGAGGGGGTGAATATTATGGACGTTTTGATGAAGGAGGACGACGTGTTGGACCTTTTGCAAGGTATTTACAAGATAATGGAATAGTTGCTCAGTACACAACACCCGGAACTCTGCAACAGAATGGTGTAGCTGAGAAAAGAAATCGAACCTTGAAGGATATGGTTCGCAGCATGATTTCGAAGACTGATTTGCCTAAAAGTCTATGGGGAGAAGCGATCAAAACAGCGAACTACATACTTAATAGAGTGCCTAGCAAGTCTGTGCCTAAGACACCTTTCGAAATTTGGACCACCAGAAAGCCTAGCCTGAGACATCTTCATGTATGAGGTTGCAAGGCTGAAGCTAGAATCTATAACCCTCAAGAGAAGAAGCTTGATCCTAAAACGATTAGCTGCCATTTTATAGGTTATCCCGCAAGGTCAAAGGGTTTTAGATTTTATTGTCCAAATTATAGTACCCGAATTGTTGAGATTGGTTGTGCAAAGTTTATAGAGCATGAGGAGAATGCCAATGGGAATGAAGATTTTATTTTTGAAGAAGAAGGTGATGTAGCTGTGATTGAGAATGCTGAACCGGATATTACACCTTTGATTCCTTTAAGTGAAACTGTTTTTGGAAAATCCTCAGTTTGAAGAACCAGTTGAACCACAAGAGCAAGCTGTACAGAATCCTGAGTTGGATAATCCACAAGATTCAGTACAACCGAGAAGATCTGACAGACCGAGAAGATCCATAGCAACTTCAGATTATGTGTACTTACAAGAAGCAGATTTTGACATTGGAGATGAGGCTGATCTGTTGGAACTCATAAAATTCAACATGATCCAACAAGTTTTAAAGAAGCAATGGAGAGTCAGAATGCAGACAAATGGAGGGAAGCGATGTTGAATGAACTTGAAAGCATGAAGAATAATCAAGTATGGGAATTAGTTGAACCTCATAAGAGCCAGAAATTGGTAGGCTCGAAATGGGTATTTAAGACAAAGAAGGATAAAGATGGAAGAATCGAAAGATTTAAGGCTAGATTGGTAGCCAAAGGATTTACCCAAAAGGAGGGAATTGACTACACTGAGACGTTTTCTTCAGTTTCCACCAAAGATTCTTTTTGTATTATTATGGCTTTGGTGGCGCATTATGACCTACTTTTGCATCAAATGGATGTCAAAACTGCCTTCCTGAATGGTGAACTTGAAGAAGAAAATTATATGAGGCAACCTGAAGGGTTTGCAAAGGAGGGAAAAGAGCATATGGTTTGCAAACTTGGCAAGGCAATTTATGGACTAAAGCAAGCAAGCAGGAGGTGGTATTTCAAATTTCACCAAACTGTTTCATCTTATGGTTTTGAAGAGAACATAGCTGACCAGTGCATTTATCTGAAGAAGTGTGGGAGCCGATTTATTTTTCTAGTGTTGTATGTCGACGACATACTCTTGGCCACAAATGATCATAATTTACTAAAGGATACTAAGGAACTACTTTCAAATATTTTTGAGATGAAGGATTTGGGAGAAGCTGCTTTTGTTTTGGGCATTGAAATTCACAGAGACCGAGCTCGAGGCTTCTTGGGCTTATCACAGAAGACATACATTGAGAGGGTACTCAAGCGTTTTGACATGAGTATGTGTTCTGGACAGAAAGTTCCGTTAGCTAAAGGAGATTTAAAGAAGGAGCATTGCCCTAAGAATGAAGAAGAAGAAGATGAGATGAGGAACAAGCCATACGCTTCTCTAGTTGGAAGCATTATGTGTGAACAAGTGTGTACAAGGCCAGACCTAGCCTTGTGCATTAGCAAGATGGGGAGATTTCAGTCAAATTCGGGAATGCAACATTGGATAGCTGGAAAGAAGATTCTAAGGTACCTACAGAGAACAAAGGCTTATATGTTGATTTACAGACGCACAAAGAATTTAGAGCTTGTTGGTTATGCTGATGCGAATCTTGGAAAAGCAGAGGATGATTACATCTCTACTTCAGGTTTTCTTTTCAAGAGGGCAGGAGCAGCTGTTGCTTGGAAGAGTGCTAAACAAACTAGTGTTTCGAGTTCAACCATGTTTTCAGAATACATAGCTTGCTATGAAGCCACTTCTCATGCAGTATGGCTAAGGAATTTTATTAAAGACATTAAGGTGGTGGACTCGATCTCTAGACCAATACAGATATATAATGACAACACTGCTGCTGTCTTTCACTGCATGAACAACAAGATGTCGTCTGGACATCAGCATATTGACAGAAAATATTTAATAGTGAGGGAGAAGGTGGCGGACAAACTAGTCAGGTTTGATAATATCAGAACTCAAGATATGATTGTAGATCCATTCACAAAGTTTTTGCCTTTAGAAGCTTTTCTGAGACATGTTGAGAGCCTGAGATTATTTCATAGTTTTGATGCTGCAATCTAGTGGGAGTCTTGTTCTCATTATGATATTTACTAGTTTGTTTATTTTACTGTTTTCTGGATTGAGGGATTTGCATTTATGGTTGTTAATTTGGTTGACAGTTTTATTTATTAAATTCTACCATTTTGACTATTTAGCTGTTTAAACTTATTATGCAATTTTGTTTATGCATGTGAGTTTATGGTCTCTTTTGAGATACTGTTGTTTTAAATAACATTGCGGATTGACTCTTGCTAAGTCGTAAAAGGGTACTTGTACTGAAATTGCATAAAGATTCACATTAAAGATCAATACATATTAAGGTTCACGTTGTAGGTGCTTCATGTGTTTTGAGATTGCATTATGTGATTATAGATGGCCTGTTTTAATAAAGAGAGCAGTGTTTGTCTATAGTTCATTTTTGTTTAATCACTCTTCACGGTAGCTTGAGGGGAAGGACTTAACTGTTTTAAACTCATGGCCAATAAAGATTATCAAACTTTTCAGAATACAGAAGCTTAGTATTCTAGTGCTTGATCTAGTGGGAGAATGTTATGTTTTCCCATTTAGATCGGTGCACTAGATATTAAGTCATATCAGGTTTGATAAGGGTTTAAATTAAGTTGTACCTTGAGGCCCAAAACCTTGTGAAATAAGGAGAGGTTTTAAGGCCTATTAAGGAGTCCTATTTTGTTTCCTTTTGCGTGAACCGATTAAGTGGGCTTGGAAGATTAGTCAAGTCGGCCCTCGGTGATGAGTAGAGACGACTTGACCTAGCCCTATATAAGCTTAAGGCCCTGCTCTCATCAGACACGTTCTCTAAACCTATTCTCATCATAAAGAGAGAGCTGAAACAGATTCTGAGAGAGAGCAGAAGTTCTTGAGCTATCCCTGTTAAATTGCTAGGATTGCTGCGCAACAGATAGGATGAATTCAGAAGCTGTGTACTCAAGGAAGATGGCTCCAGGTACGTTTTTCATGTCCTTATACGTATTACATGTTTGTGTGAAAGATCTAGATTATATAACTAAAGAAATCTAACAGATGTATCAAGGCTAGCGAAGGTGACTAGTGCAATGCCCCTTGGGCCCAAACATTGCCGCCGTTGGAATTGAGCGAGAGCATGTTGTTGATGCTCTTTTTGGGAGGGTCAACTTAGAGAGTAGAGAGTCTTAAGCAGGGAAGAAGGTGAGGACCTTCGGTAAGGGAAGAACCTGTAGAAGATGAAAAGGAAGAAGCAGTCGTCAAGCTTCGGACACCGGTGTGGTGCCTGCCGAAGGCTCTTCGATGCTTAAGTCAGCTATGAGTGGTAAATTTAGCGGAGTAACAGTAAATATGAGAAAATAGTTACCCTTTTTACTCAGGTACTATTCCCTATTTATAGGGAAGTGAAAGTGGGAGCTTTGCACAAAGTTTCGATGTGGGATTTTGTGCAAGTCGCTATGGTGGTGACACGTGTTCTTGGAGATTAGGTTCGGCAGTTGAGAGCTTCGGCAGTCGGGAGCTTCAGCAGGTGTTTGCCACTTCAGAAGAGTGTCTTCCTTCGGCAGGGGAGAAGGCGTGCCTATCTTGGTGCTAGTCGTTTTGATGTTGGATATGCTCGGTTGATTATGGTGTAAACAGTAGTCCCCCAAGTTCGCGGTCAAGAAGTAACTTCTGGGTTGGGAACTTGTGAAATTTTTGTGTAATTGTGACTGAGCATTCCAGATTCGATGGGAGCCGTAGGGCATTCCTTAGTCCCCTAAGTTGGCAAGCTAGAAGTTGCGTCAACACTTGGTAGCTGCGTGAGCCTCTAGAACTGTTGGTAACTGGGTAACTGGGCATTCTACAGGGAGTAGTTTGCGTTGGTATGGCCCATAGCCTGAGCATGGGCCGAACGTTTTTTTTTATATTTTTTGCTAGACCTTCGGCAGGTGGCAAAAGTGTGAATGTGAGCCTGTAGGATACCCGACACAACCCAGAAAGCTTTGGTCTTGGGCCTTGGGTTTTGTTCGGCAAGGGGTATTGGCCTGGTTTGGAGCTGGGCTCCAGGAGGTTCGGCCCGATGCTTGCCGTTCGGTAAGTGGGCTAGGGAGGACTTGGGCTTCGGCAGGTGCTGGGCCTTTGTTGGAGCTAGGTTTTGGAAGAGAAGGTGTGATATCCTTTAATATCAAACATGCCGCTCCACATTCGGCAAGGGTCTGAGAAATCGGCAAGGGTTGATACCGCTCCACATTCGGCAAGGGTCTGGGCAATCGGCAAGGGTTGATACCGCTCCACATTCAGCAAGGGTCTGGGCAATCGGCAAGGTCACCGTGTCAAAGAATCGGGTCGGAGCTTGAGTGGGATTGCTTTGTGCGTCTCAAGACTTCGGATCGAGCCTTGCAGTTCGGCAATGCTGATTGGAAGCCATTTTCGTGGGCTCCAGTGTGCGGCAGGAGTTGGAGAGTTCGGGAGGAGTTTGAGGTCTCCCTTGGTTCGAAGGACTGGGTGTGGAGGAAAAGAAAATCAAGTTTTGCACTGTTTCAGCAAGGTCCACCGTTCGGCAAGGGTGCCCGGGACGAGCCTGGGGTCGACAAGGAAGAGTTGGCCTCTTAAGTTTCAGCAAGGTATCATTAGAGATTCGGCAAGGAGTGCATTGAAAAGGTGCCTGGAGCTAGGGCTTCGGTTACCGTAGCTAGAGGTGAGGATGGATTAAAATTTGTTTGCTCAACCCTTGCCGTGTGGCAAGGGTGGATGAATTTTTATTTTTTCAGTTTTCTGTGGTGTTTTTGGCAGTCACAAGTCTTGGTAAGGATCGTTCACGATCGTGGCACCTCCCTAGCTTCGGTATAAATCTTGCCGTTCGGCAAGGGCTGGGTAGGGAGGATTTTTGGGGAACGTCTCTTTCCTTCCGCACGGGGTCTGGGAAGCTTATATCAAGAATTTGCAGTCCTCTCCTGGTGGTCCAAGGGTTTCATTATCAAGAATTTGCATCCTTTTCAAGCAAGGTTGCTCTTATATATAAAAATATACATGTGAGCAACGACACATACACAAAGCAACATGCTAGTGCAAGCTTATAACCTAATGGCTCATCCCTTCCTTCTCTTCCTCTTATTCTCTAGTATTATGTCTACAAATTCATGCCTGCAAACAAACTGAACGTAGCTCCCTCCAGTCCTTTGCCTCCACTCTATCTTCTCCTCCTTTAAATTGGACATCCCTTGATTGCTGTCGATGGAAGGGAATCACTTGTGATCAAGATGGTTGGGTCACCCATTTGCTCTTACCTTCCAAAGGGCTCAAAGGAGGTATCTCTCCCTTTTCACTTGTAAATCTCACCCATCTCACCCACTTGAACCTTTCCCACAATTCACTATATGGTTCACTTGAAACTCAGTTCTTCTTGTATTTGAATCAACTTGAGATCCTTGATTTGAGCTATAACCGTCTTTTTGGAGAACTACCACTTTCTATACCATCTATTAATATACGGACAGTTGATTTGTCCAGCAATCACTTCTTTGGTGCAATTCCATCTTCATTCTTCCAACAAGCAAGCAACCTGACTAGTTTCAATGTCAGAAACAATACCTTTACAGGGTATGTCCCATCCTCTATTTGTCTCCAACATTCTTCTCCCTTCCTTAGGCTATTGGATTTTTCTTCCAATGTAATCAGTGGCAACCTTGCTCCTGGGCTAGGGAAGTGTTCTGAATTGCAGGTTTTTCGTGCCAGTCACAATAACCTCTCAGGATTACTTCCAAACGATATCTATAATGCTACTAAACTTGAAGAAATTGCATTTCCTTTCAATTCACTACATGGAGCCATTGGTGATAAAATTGACAACCTCACCAACCTTGCCATCCTTGACCTCTCCTTTAATCATTTTGGGGGCGAGCTTTCTCTCAATTTGGGGAAGCTCTCCAAGTTGAAGTTTGTGACCTTTGATTTCAACAATTTAGAAGGTGCTTTGCCCCCATCTTTGATGAATTGCACAAACCTTGTAGAACTACGTCTGCAATCCAACCACTTGGAAGATGATATCTCCATGCTTGATTTCTCAAGACTGAGTCAACTGACTAAACTTGACCTAAGGGCCAATAACTTCACTGGTACAGTTCCAGTAAGCCTTTACTCATGTAGGTCCCTTAAAGCCATTCGGCTGTCTAAAAATCATCTAGAGGGACAAATACAAGCTGAGATTCTTTCATTGAAATCCTTGTCCTTCCTCGTACTTGGTGGCAACCGATTCACCAACCTCACATGGGCAATGAAGATATTGATGAGTTTCAAAAGTCTTCACACACTCTCGCTTGCTGGTTCCTATGAAGGTGAGGAAATGCCATCTGATGATGACATGGTTGATTTTGACGGATTCCAAAATCTTCGGCTTTTTAGTTTGGCTGGTTCTGACCTCACTGGTCAAATACCTGCATGGTTTTCAAAGCTCAAGAATCTAGAGATGTTGGAATTGAGTTTCAATCAAATCACAGGGCCAATTCCAAGTTTGTTGGGGACTCTTCCTAGGCTGTTTTAAATAAACTTGTCAAACAACCGAATTTCAGGTGAATTTCCAAAGAAACTTTGTAGACTACCAATGTTGCTTTATGGACCTAATATTGCATCTCAAGCAGACCAATATGAATTTGAATTGCCTGTCTACGGCAGCCGCAGGGTAAAAGCAATTCAAACTTTTCCAACACATAAATTGTATTTTTTTCCAACAGTGATGGTCTTATCTAACAATAACATTAGTGGTGATATACCTACAGAGATCGGCCAGTTACAGCTTCTCCAGGAGTTGTATCTTGACTCCAACAACTTCTCCGGCGTCATTCCAGACCAAATATCTAACCTAAAAAATTTGGAGGTTTTGAACCTCTCCATGAATCTCTTGTCTGGAATAATCCCATCATCATTGGCGAGCCTTAATTTCTTAAGAGAATTTAATGTCTCGTACAATAATCTTGAGGGACCAATACCAGCAGGCACCCAGCTCCAAAGCTTCAACGCTTCTGCCTTTGAGGGGAATATTCCAAAACTTTGTGGTGTCCCACATCCAAATAAGTGCGAACCAAATAAGGGCATTGATGCAGATAAGAAGAACAACAAAGACGAGGGCAATGGGGATCATCAACTTCCATGGTTTTATATTTTCGCTTTGTTGGGGTTCATAGTAGGATTTTGGGGAGTTTGTGGTTCTTTAGTTATTAACAACACATGGAGATATGCGTATTTTCGATTCATAGACAATGTACAAGATAGGCTTTATGTGATGGTAACAGTGCGCATCAACACGATGAAAAGAAGGCTTAGAGGCTAGATATATATTATTAATATTGTACTTTTTATTTTGCATACTCCGTCCAAAGATATGAAAACTGATGCATATTCATGCAATACGGTTGTCAATTGTGAAGGATTGATGTCTATGTCTATGTTTTGGATTGGAATTCCCTTGCTGCTGTGCTTTGGCATGTGGGGCTCAAAGGTTATGTTTGAATATTGAAGTCGCCATTTGTTTTCATGTCTTTTTAACTTGGTTCATTGCTTGTTGATATTAAGGAGCGTATGGTGAGCGCCCTCATGCCTTGAATCATTTATCATCAAAATATTTGATATCCTAACTGATCATGCATTTAATACGCTGACAAAAATTTGTGGACTTTGTCTATACACTAGAAGAAGAAACACGTACATATGTAGGTGTGCGTTCAGGGCTTTTAAGCCAATGAAGACATTCAGAATTTCATTTTGGAGTGGAGGAGCTCGTGCTAGGGACATATTTGTGTATATTATATCCCGCACAAAAATGATAAGAACTACTCTCTCACTTGTCTGTTAATATATTAGTATCTCTATGATAACATATGTTACCAATATGAAGTATCTGTAAAACTAATCACTTAGCCCAAAGGGAAGGGAAATTGCTCCAGTTGTGAATGATCGAATGAAGCAGCCATTGCACCACTCAAGATAAGAAAGAAAATTCAAGAGTTATTAATAGCCTTTCTGTCTTTGGCAATTTATGAAGAGGTTGTACTTGAGCCACATTGTTAAGTTAGCAAAATAGATGCATTTGAATAACTTTAGGGCATGTCAGTACCCATATCAAGTATCCGCTCTTTTTACTCCCATTTCATTGAAAAGCAGGGCAAAGCCCGTCATGAAGCAGCCTATATGTTCAATTCTGGTGGTTTTTCAAAGTAATTGGAGTCAAATATTATATGTCTCTATCTCTCTCTCCCTCTCTCTCTCCCCGTCAACCCCCTCCTCCTCCCAATATTTTTCATCGATTGGTCCTCCCTCAATCAATTAAACAATCTAGACAAAACCCAGAAAGCAATTATATGTATCATTTTCTGTCTCAGTGCTTGTGCTTGGCTTAGTAACTTAAATATAGGGACAATGGTGAATACAACCCAATTCACTTCATCATTAGTTGATACCATTCAACAATACAAACAAAACCCACAAAGCAATTTTACAAAGAAATTATTCTCTCTCAGTCTCAATGCTTGTGCTTGCTTTAGTAACTTAAAGACAAGAACAAGTGATCATAACCAAGGTCTAAAATATCGAGGATTTCAGAAATATTGGTGGTCCAAAAATAAGGATATATCCAGGCACGGAACTATGACTTGTACAACCTGGGCTATAGCCCAAGTGAGTTTTTTCTTTCTTTCTTATAGTGTTAATGTTAAGCCCATTTAGAGCATAAATATCAATTAAACTATCTTTGTGATGATAAATTTTCATTTTTGAATTTTCTTTTCTCTTAATTCATTTTTGTTCATCATGGTAGACCTTAACTGGCATTGTTGGTGTAAAATAGGCCCTTTAAGCAATGAAAATACTAATGTGTTGCACAAGTCTTCGCACACTCTTCCTTTCAAAATCCTTTATAACTGCATCGCTTTCAAGCCAACTATAAGACCCGATTTGCATTTTATTGCTATCAATATATTCAGCAAGTAGTTATTAAGTTGTGCCCACTCAGAGGGTTGAACATTATTGCTCTACCAAGAAACGTTATTATAGTAGTTGCCTTCTTGTGGGGCAAACAACTTGAAAAGAATGACTATCCTCCAATTTTGAATTTTCTTAGAAGAATCATCAACACAAGAAAACAACTTTGAACATGAATTGGACGTCAATGTATAATGTTGGATTAGGCTTGACTACCACTGTCACTCTGAGGCCATATCTATCTGGCAAGAAATATCACACCATATATCTTCCACATTCCATGAAAAATTATCATCATAATGAAAGAAAATACCAATGAGGGAAAGCACACGTCAAACGTGTGGAGATACGCAAAAGAGAAAGATGAGTTCTTAGAAGAATCATCAACAAGAAAAACAACTTTGAACTTGGACTTCGAGTGATTAACATGGAAGATGAGCTGGTATCAGTTATCAGCTGCCTTAAAAATAAAAGGAAATAGTCAAAACATATTCCAGTTTGAATTCAACAAGGATTCTGTTTATCAAATATATCACGGTCAAGTCCTCTCCTGGTGGCCCAAAGGTTTCAATATCAATAATTTGCATTCTGTGGTTGTTGTTTGCCGACTTCTCAATTTGCGGTGATGTTTGCATTCAAATCTGAAAACGCATTAACTACATCCGTGACATGTTTTATTACTGTTAAAAAAAATCATGACACATCCTATACAGCTTATAACAACTCTGCAATAAACAAGTTGTAAGACATTTGCAATTTAACTCGACTGTCATAAAGTCAATAACGCAACCAGCATGGATATTGGCAAGGGAAATCAGATATTTCTTGTGCTTGAAGGCGAATGATATAAATTTGTTAATGTCCGGTATTGACCAAGTGGTGAGCGAAGATGGAGAAAATTGTTTAGGATTGGAATAGGTCAAATTTTTGGTCCCTTATAATATAGTCAAAAATACAATTCATGAAGCCAATATAGTCTAGTCTAATGGAAAACGGCATTGATTTGTAAATCAGTGGTCTTAATTTCAAACTCTCATGTCACCTTGACAATATGTGTATGTGAGAAATCCCCCTCCCCAATAACGTTTGTATACATAAAACAAAAGAACAAAAAACAAAAAGAAAGACACAATTCATGAAAATATCAGCTCCCAATCCCTATAAAACAAAAGAAAGTGTTACAAACTTACAAAAAACTTGGGGCCAAAATCTTCTCAAAGTTCCAATATAATTTAAAAACAGGTTTTTGGCAGATTGGACAGTACAAGAGGATAGGCACAAAACATCTTATGTATACCATACGGTACGGTCACTACGGATCATGGAATTTTATGCAAGAGGCTTAAAAAAAGTAATCACATCAGAATCCTAGGATAGGATTTATTCATGAAAAAGATTTATGCTTGTCCTCTACAAACTGCCTCATTTATATTAATTGTATTTGATATCATCAGTGACATAAAACATAAGAGCAAAAGAATATTGAACTTTTGGGAATGTCCTTCAATGAGGGAAAAGTAATTCCCCAACTCATCATATTTCGAGAAACATTATGAAATTCCTTGGTGAACTCTATGAATTAAACAAATTCAACAGTTCTACGTTTAATTAATTATGGCCCTTTTTTCCCTAGAGATGGACAATTTGATAATGTAAACAACTGCTTCAAGCATTTCCTATGCAACTATAAAGTTGATATAGATTCAAATTCTACTTTTAGCAACTTTGTAGACTACCAAGGTTGATTTATGAACCAAATATTGCATCTCAAGCAGAAGATCAATATGAATTTGAATTGCCTGTCGTCAGCAACAAATATGCTACAAATCTACTTTTGCTACCTCAAAAATTGTCTTCTTTTGTAGCAGTGATAGACGTATCTAACAATAACATTAGTGGTTATATACCTGCTGAGATAGGCCAATTGCAGCTTCTCTGTGAGTTGGCTCTTAACTCCAACAACTTCTTCGGCATCATTCCATACCAAATATCTAACCTAAAAACTTTGGAGGTTGAACCTCTCCATGAATCACTTGTCTGGAATAATCCCATCGTCATTGGTGAGCCTTAATTTCTTGAAAGAATTTGATGCCTCATACAATAATCTTGAAGGACCAATACCAACAGGCACCCAGCTCCAAAGCTTCAATGCTTCAGCCTTTGAGGGGAATCCAAAACTTTGTGGTGCCCCACTTCCAAATAAGTGCAGACCAAATAAGGACATGGATGCAAATAACAAGAACAATAAAGACGAGGGCAATGGGCATCATCAACTTCCATGGTTTTACATTTTCGTTGCATTGGGGTTCATAGTAGGATTTTGGGGAGTCTGTGGTTCTTTAGTTATTAAAAAGACATGGAGATATGCGTATTTTCAATTCATAGACAATCTACAAGATAGGCTCTATGTGATGATAACAGTCCCTCTCAACAGGATGAAAAGAAGGCTTAGAGGCTAGATATTGTACTTTTTATTTTGCATTTTCAGTTTGCTGTACCCTTCTTTTTTTCTTCTTCTTCATTTCAAAGTAACTGGACTCAAATTTAAAGGATATATGTTGTTCGGTTCATAAAGTTACGGGGGAAAAGAAACCCTAAACTCATGCAGACAAGTGAAAATACAATATCATAACCCAGTTCAGCTGCAGGAAAAAATCTACAACATCGTTATGAACTCCTCAGTATGCTGTTTCTGATAGATTTGAAGAAAAGAAAAGATAATATATGATGCTGCTGTCCAATTTATTTCGAAGAAAATAAACTACAAATCTCACAACTCATGGTTTTCTTCCTTCCATGTTTAACTTACAAAACCTTGGGGCTCTATTGTGGAGTTTGCATCCATCACATAACCCCTGCAGAACAATAAAATTGTTTACAAACTAAAAGAGAAGAACCAAATCCGTGAGGTTTTTTACTACTGTTAAAAAAGATCATGGCATATCCTATACAGCTTATAACAACTCTGCAATAAACAAGTTGTAAGACATTTGCAATTTAACTCGACTGTCTAAAGTCAATATCACAACCAGCATGGATATTGGCAAGGCAAATCAGATATTTCCTGTGCTTGAAAGCGGATGATATAATTTCTGGTCATGACACTACTAAAAAAAGGCTCAAAAGAGACTGAGTACTATCAGTCCCTTTTGGCTTCTTTAGGGACTGAAAACAGTGCCTATTGTAGTATTAGGGACTGATATATATCAGTGTCTTTTAAAGGGGTCCTCTATTGACAAATATGTCACTGATTATAAAAATCAGTGCCTAATTTTCGCAATGGGTCCCACATTCCTAGCACCCAATACGCGTACATCAATCTCAAATACATCCGTGCCTAATATAATCAAAAGGCACAGAAAGCTCATCAGTCCCTACTAAAATAGAAAAGCATTTTCATTATTTTTTATATATTTATATTTATTTGGTGTTTTTTTTATATGATTTGTAATTTTCAATTTATCCACCATCCGTGCCTATAAAAAATATTCTTTTAAAAGTTATCATATATTTAAACATTTGCAACCCAGCCTCAATCCGTGCCTTTCAAACATTCATTGGGTTTTTTTTTTTTTTTTCCAAATATCCATTGTTCTTCAAATAAATGAATTACATTCCTAATGGAAATACTTATATTCAACACTTCCGAAAATAATGAGAATACACCATACACAATAATTCCATTAATCTTTTCATAATGAAAATACAGAAAGTGTTGAAAGTGGTGGACCTATCCTCATGACTATTACATTAATATTTTCATACTGAAAATAGACCAAGAATTGCAAGTGGTCAACCTTTTTAGCAAGGATATTACAGTTATGATATTAAAAACCAAAAACTTACTTGGAAAAGAGAAAAAATACAGAATTTCATTAAGCTCCACCTTGCTATTCACCATTAACTTCCATTCAGCTCCTCCTTGCTTGACTTGATTCGCCATTGAGTTTCTCCATGCTTGACTGGATTTGCCACAATCACTCAACTGAGTATTGGCTTTCCTCTGGCCAAAAGGTAATTATGAGGTACTCTCTATATGCTAAGGTATATATCAATATAAATGAAATACAAACAGCATGCCTATAAATTGGAAAACAAACTAATTTGTATATTATCATGCATTTCAATGGTTCTCTCAAGATCTGGAAGTGAGTTTTCATAGTATAACTCACCTTGGTAAGAACTTTGCAAGAACATACAATCTTTTAGCACCAAGTCTCCCAACTTGCTTGATCTTCCTGACATCCAGAAAATGAAACGAATACAAAAAGGGAAAGGGCAATGATCACATTTTAGTTTACCATATAGAAAAAGGATTATTTCTCCATTGTTACAAAAGAAGTAACTTTCTGATTTGAATAAGTGACAATAGCAGTTAAATTTCGTATTGAAGAAACAAATGGGAATCAATGTAGATAATCTCTTGGAGTTATTTCAGTCAATGATAAATCAAGATCACATAAGCATTCAAGAACCAATAACATTTTGATAAACCCATGTGAAAACATAGAGATATGCACCAACCTAGCTGTGGTTTTCAAACAGAACAGCCTATAAAGCTTCAGCCCATGGCCTTAAAAAGAAAGATATAAAATTAGAAAGAAAAGAAAAACATCAACAATAACAAATAGAAGCCACAGTTAGTCAAAGTAGTGCACCAAATTTAACCTTATGTCTCTAACTCTAGTCAATACAAAATTTCATCACAATAAACTAAATTTATCAGATAAAAAGGAATAATAAATAAATTTTACGAATATAAATTAAGATATAAAATGTGCTCATCAACAGCCATAAAATACCATTAATTAAGCTCCTCCTCCTTGACTTGGTGTAGTCTCCATTTGCTTCAAGGGGCAGCTCATCTTCAAGCCTTTTTCCATTCCTCTACACCAAATTTTTCCAAGATATTAAGACAAACTATACCTAATGTCAATTGTCATGTACAACACTTGTGCCCCTATTATATGAAATTTATGAATTACCTCAACATCCATGTGTACCACAATTGTAATGAGTATTTTTTAAAGAAACATCCACAAGCTCAAAGGGAAGTACCAAAAATGAAGAGAATCTAAGAGTCATGAATTAGTAAATTCGAGGAAAGCAGAAGATGACATTTAATCATAATGCTGCAGTTAATACCTACCATAGGGATAGATGACTATTAATAATCAAGATAAATGGGTAAAAGGGTAGGGAATAACTCAAAATTAGCTTAAACAGTAAATGACTACTATGTTGCTACTCTTACTCCTGCCTAGTATGCGAATCCCTCCTATTCATTGGTTTTGGTCAACATATTTGCATTTTCAGGCTCAAAGAAGCATCTTCGTACCAAAATATTTGTTGCAAAAACTACCTCAATCCTTCATTTGAATGAATGCGTTAACTAATTAATTAATTAATTACTCTGCTTCAAAAAGAGAGAGAGAAAAAAAACACACAAGGAATTCAAGCATTAGGAAAATGTACCAAATTTATGATGAAAATTGAAGGTTAGTGCAAGTGTAGATACGGGCAAAGTTCATACCTTCAAATGCAATATGATTCACAGACTCCCTAATTATAAAGAAATTTGGGCTAGTGCCAGTGCGCTGTCAAATGGAACCCTAAAAATGATTCAAACATGTCACCTTTGAAGAGTCCAAGTTCACAATGAAAAGAAGGAAAGGCCAATAGTGGCTTTGACAGAATCACAAACACATTCAAAAGTGGCTTCGACACCAAATTTACCTAAGTCCAAACAACTAGAGACTTTGCACCTGTTAAAATCCACAAGACATTGATTAATTAATCTGGAAATTGAAACTAATGATGTAGGGATTCGTAAATCAATAGTTAAAATACACAAGATAGTTATGCTTTCAAATTTTCAAACCTTCCAAAAGTTATCAAATTATAATATGCAGATCAAATTACAAAAAGAAGAGGAGAAAAGAAACAACTATACCTTTCGCCTTTGAGCTGGAGGAGGCAGCGGTCTGAGTTTGGTTTATGGGTAAAATTTGGGGGTTTTTCGTCTGGGTTTCGGTGGGGTCATTCGATGGTGCAAGAGGCAATTAACGGGACTGAGAGGTTGAGAGAGAGGGCTGAGGGAAGACTGCGGTGTGAGAATATATTAACGACTACGATGGAGAAGCGCCGTGTCAATTGCCGAAGACCAATGGACATCGTCATAAAGGTTATCAAAAAAAATTGAAACCTGTTAAGCCACGACAAACGATCCCAGAGAACGGAGGATCTGAGGGAGATAGAGAGGTTGAGAGAGGAGAGAGGGAGGAGGAGGAGGTAGTTCAAGAGTTGAGAGAGATCGAGAGATCGAGAGATCTATACTTGCCTGACAAAAGAAAAAGAAAAAACCTAAAATCTGAGGGGTAAAAGAAAGAAGGAAGGGTGTAGATACGTATAAGTTTTTAGTTGGTATTTGGTATAATGACACGGTGGAGGGCTTTTAGGCATGGTCTTTAAGTTATCCGTGCCTTTAGTGAAGATGGTGGAGGGCTTTTAGGCACGGTTGTTAGTTATCTGTGCCTTATTTGTTAACTTATTCAAATAATTAGTCACAAAATTTATTAATCCGTCCCTAATAGGATTATATAGAGACTGTTTCTACTATCAGTCCCTAATAACATTCAATAGAGACTGTTTTTATTTGTGTCTCTAATAAAGGGGTCCCTATTGAGCGTTTTTCTAGTAGTGTGACGAATTCACCTAACAAATTTTTTACAAAAAAACGCTGCACTGTCGCCAGATGGACCTCTTCCATATAACATTGGAATGAAGCCCTGAAAACAAATGACCGGACTCTTGCGACTAGCTGGAAAAATGCATCCAAGAGTCCGATATTTTCTCTTCCTACAAATCATCAACAAATGAACATTAATCTACATAAAAACAAGCAAATTGTCCCTCTTTTAAAGAAGAAAAAAAGTTGCCTTCCATACATCTCTTACCTCTATTTCAACTGCTGCTAGGGATGTGGAAATTTAAGCATACTCCCCTGGTTTCTTGTTGGATGCATGAACAGAGGATGAGGCTTCCATAGTTAATTCCATTCTTTTGTTTTTGGCAGCTCTGATCTGGTCTGCGAATGAAAATTCTTTCTGCATTTTTTCTCTCTTTATAAGCTCTAGATCCAGTTTCTCAAAAGCTGAGATATGCGACATGACTATGTCCCCTCGAGCAGCAGCTTGTCCATTTGTTGAAGTTTTTCTTTCAAACTATTAAGAAGAAAGAGAATTCAATAACATTGGAAAAGGTTGTGCCATTTAAAAGCAACAGATTAGAAAACATGAAGGAAAATATTTAATATGCTGATCAACCAGGGACGGATCCACAGAGGAGCAAGGGTGGTCAATTGACCCCTGCAACTCCGGAATCCAACACTAGAGGAAGAAAAATTGACCCCTGCACTGGCTGGATGGCTGGGCAATTCATGCCCGCCATCTGTTCGAGGAAATGCCTCAAAGGGTTGCAGCAACTTCAACTTCAGCGCAGCAAGCATTGCAGGCAGAGCGCTTCCTTTTTTTAGTCTTTTGATTCATGGAGAAACGACACCGTTTCATTTAAGTTTTTATTTTGTATTTATTTTTAAACTCATTAAAATAAACAGGGGCAAGAGCAAGCAATGGAGCTGTGTCTTTCCATCTCTTCCTTGCTAATACTGTCTGGAGAGTCAGTATGATGCATTGATTGAACCTCCCTCATCGAGCTTTGCTTCTCATATGAATTCATGCCAAGTATATAATGGCAGACGTTGAGAATATCAAATTTCTCAGCCATATCAGCACTCTGTTTTTTCTTTTTCTTCAACCATAAAAACTCGTGGCCCTGTAAAAAATTTCCTTTTCTTAGCATGCTGTCTTTTTTCATATGTAAGTTTGTTTGAAAGTTGAATGAAAGATTTACATGATGACCCATTTTACAATAAAATGTTGAAAATGACAGTTTCAAGTTGTCTTGGTGTGTGTACTATGAGAGAAACAGGATTAGAAACACAGACCTGCTATAGGAACTTCATCAAACAGGATTTGGAAGATGGTTTATACATAGTTAGAACAAACATATCAAATTTTCTTTTCTTTCCTTTTTCCTTTTTTCTCAGTTTCGCGGTGATAAACCGTCATTTAAAATCAGTGCATTATTTGATGTTTTAATGTCATTCGGTTTCCCATGCTTCTTTCCTGTTACTGTATATGGTGCTTTCCTACCCTGACATATATTCTATCGTCTTCATGCTTTGTTTGCATTTCTGCGGTGCCTTTTTGTTGCTTCATTATACTAGCAGATCAGGTTTCTGTTGTCATCCCAATGCTAAAGCTTAAGAAGACAACAAAGGTATTTGCACCTATTTGATATCATAGTTATTTAATATGTTGCATCTTTATGTCCAGGTCTTATTTTATTGTCATTTTCCAGATTTTTTGCAGGAAACCTTTTAGACTTCATAGAAGAAATGACAACTGGTCTGATTACATGTCTGGGCTTTATCATATTTATCTGATGTGTCTTGTGCAAGGTCTAAAATATCGGTGATATCGGAAATATCGGTAGGTCAAAAACACGGAAATTTCGGTGAATATCGGGATATTATCGATATTGATAAAAATTGAATAAAAACCACGGAAATTGTAAGAAAAACTTGGAAATTTTTATTGAAACTTTGCAGGATGTTTATTTAGTCAATTATCTATTAGTTTATCATAAAAAAAATTGGAATGAAATGCATTGCATGATGGATTTAACTAATTTAAGTTGATTATATAGCGAGTTGGCAAACACTGTGAGTGTAGAAAATATGTAGTAATTAATGAAAAAAGATTAAACACACCATAATTAATGAAAAAAGAATTCAAAACAATTTATTTCTTGCAAAAAAAAATTCAAAACAAAACCATGTATATATATAAATATTTTAGCATATTTTCACAAAAACATAAGTGATATGGTGGTTAACATATTTTCACCTAAACCCTATCTCTTGGACCACAGGAGTCCAAGAGATTGTGGTCACCCACCATTGGATTTGAACCGTTGAATTTACATCCAATGGTGAGTGACCACAAATCTCTTGGACCCCTGTAGTCCAAGAGATCGGGACTGTATATATGTAAGTCCATGTGTTAATATATTAATTTAGAAGAAAAAAAAAGGTTAGTAGAATAAAGGCTACAGCTGCCAGGAGTTAGAAAAGGGCAAGAATCTATTGTCTTTATTTATGAAAGTTCATCTTTACCCGAAAAAAAAAGGGGGAGCAAGAAATATATTATTAATATTGAAATTGTAAGCTACAGCCTACAGCTTGCATTAAAGGCTACAACATTTTTTTTTTGGGGGTCGAAAAAGGCTACTCAGCTCTGAGAGAGAGACTAGGAATTTTCAGTAAAGCTAAGCTCAGCTCTCCCAACCCAATTTCTAACTTTTCCTTCTTTAAAATTTGAAAAACACAGACAACAGAAGCCTGACGAGTCAAAGCGCGTTACTACCGTCATCCTCATTATGATCCTCTTTGTTCTTTCTCCAACTACACCTCTCTCACACTCCCCAGATTTACATCTATGAATGACGACTTCCTTCTTTAATTTTCTTCATTGTTTCTTCCTCTCTCAAGTCTCAGCCCTTTTAGTTTCCGTGTTGGGATCGTCGCAAAATCTCTTTGCGCCCAGTCGATCTAGCAATTTTGAGCAGAAGCTTTTTGGGGTCGAAAAAGGCTACAGAGTCTTCTTCCTCGCAGAGTCATCTTCCTCACAGCTTGCCTTTGAAAATACTGGTCAAAATATCGCGAGAATATCGATATTATCGATAATTTCGATAATATCGAGATATTCTCACAATTTCAGTTCGGATTTGCTCGATAATATCGGGATCGATATATCGGCGATAATTTCGGCGACAATATCGATATTCGGACGAAATATGTTTGGTTTGTTCCCAGATTATCGGCACGTAAAAAAAACGAAATTATCGCCGATATTTCAGCGATAATTTCAATTTTTCAGACACTGGTCTTGTGCATATTTATTTGAGAATCTCTTAGTTGGGTCAAGTCTCTAAAGCCTAGTTGTTTGATTTGTATTTCTAATTTGTATTTATATTTATTTGACAAACTGCCTCATTTATATTAATTGAATTTTGATATGATCAGTGACATAAAATTAATTTCCCCCCTCTTCATATTTCGAGAAACATTATGAAATTCCTTGGTGAACTCTCATGAATTAAACAAATCCAACAGTTCTACGTTTAATTAATTATGGCCCTTTGTTCACTAGAGGTGGACAATTTGATAATGTAAACAAATGCTTCAAGCATTTCCTATGCAGCTATATATTTTAACAGAAGTTTGTGCTTCAAATTAGGCACCTTCTTTGTAATTAACAAGAAATTATACAACAATGCTGGAGTCCGGTCACATAGTAATGGTGGAACTAGATATAGGATACCCTCCACTGTAGCCCAGTGCAACCTTGTTCAAAACTACTTTTTATAGCACGTAATTTCAAGATTTTGACATTTAGCCCACCCCAGCCAACTCCCATATGTGCAAATTCTTCACTTTTATGGCTGGGTAGTTAAGAAAGTCATAGTTTTCTAGTTTTATATCATATTAATTGAATCATTCAAGTTCAAAAAAATTTAAATTTAGTTGTTCTTGGTTTGACTTAATTTTGTTTTATCGTTTACCAAAATATTAGCCCACCCTTTTGAAAATTTTTAGTTCCACCCTTGCACGTAATATAGCTCATCATAAAGTGTTATAATATGGATGAACTAAGTTGATATTTTTCCATTTTAAGTATTATGTGGTCATACTACTATACTACACTATAAGATAGAGAATTATCAATCTTGCACCAAAAAGAATAAAAATAGGAATTTGTTATAACAAAAGAAAAACATCTTATGTATAAAAATAGGACTTAAAAGAATTTCATTTTATTGCTATCAAGATGGAACAGAGGGATCAAAAGTGAGCAGTGGGCAACAAAAGAAAAACACAAACAAAATAGAAAGTGGGAGAAATTGACAAAATAAACAGAACAAGGTGGTGGGGTCCACATCCACCCTCAACAAGAAAACGAGAAAAACAACTTTGAACTTGGACTTTGAGTGATTAACATGGAAGATGAGCTGGTATCGGTTATCAGCTGCCTTAAAAATAAAAGGAAATAGTGAAAACATATTCCAGTTTGAATTCAACAAGGATTCTGTTTATCACATATATCTTCTTTCTTTCAATTTTGTGAAGAAAAAAAAAGGAAAACGTTTATCACGGCAACAACTTTGAGTACTTTGTGAAGGCCAAGTCCTCTTCTGGTGGCCCAAAGGTTTCAATATCAATAATTTGCATTCTGTGGTTGTTGTTTGCCGACTTCTCAATTTGTACTGATGTTTGCATCCTTTTCAAGCATCATTGCTCTTATATATGTAAATACATGTGAGCAACGGCACATACACAAAGCAACATGTTAGTGCAAGCTTATAACCTAATGGCTCATCCCTTCCTTCTCTTCGTCTTATTCTCTTGCATTATATCTACAAATATCCATGCCTGCAAACAAACTGAACGCAGCTCCCTCCTGTCCTTTGCCTCCACTCTATCTTCTCCTCCTTTAAATTGGACATCCCTTGATTGTTGTTGTTGGAAGGGCATCACTTGTGATCAAGATGGTTGGGTCACCCGTGTACTCTTACCTTCCAAAGGGCTCAAAGGAGGTATCTCTCCCTTTTCACTTGCAAATCTCACCCATCTCACCCACTTGAACCTTTCCCACAATTCACTGTATGGTTGACTTGAAACTCAGTTCTTCTTGTCTTTGAATCAACTTGAGATCCTTGATTTGAGCTATAACCGTCTTTTTGGAGAACTACCACTTTCTCTACCATCAATTAATATACGGACAGTGGATTTGTCTAGCAATCACTTCTTTGGTGTAATTCCATCTTCATTCTACCAACAAGCAAGCAACTTAACCAGTTTCAATGTCAGCAACAATAGCTTCACGGGGTATGTCCCATCCTCTATTTGTCTCCAACATTCTTCTCCCTTCCTTAGGCTATTGGATTTTTCTTCTAATGTATTCAGCGGCAACCTTGCTCCTGGGCTAGGGAAGTGTTCCAAACTGCAGGTTTTTCGTGCTGGTCACAATTACCTCTCAGGATTATTTCCAGAAGATATTTATAATGCTACAAAACTTGAAGAAATTGCATTACCTCTCAATTCACTACATGCAGCCATTAGTGATAAAATTGTCAACCTCACTAACCTCGCAACCCTTGATCTCTACTATAATCATTTTGGCGGCGAGCTTCCTCTCAATTTTGGGAAGCTATCTAAGTTGAAGTTTGTGAACTTTGATTTCAACAATTTAGAAGGTACTTTGCCCCTATCTTTGATGAATTACACAAAACTTGTAGAATTGCGTTTGGGATCCAACAACTTGGAAGGTGATATCTCCATGCTTGATTTTTCCAAACTTAGTCAACTTACTAAACTTGACCTAATGATGAATTACTTCACTGGTACGGTTCCAGTAAGCCTTTACTCATGTCGGTCCTTAAAAGCCATTCGGTTGACTTGGAATCATCTAGAGGGACAAATAGAAGCTAAGATTCTTTCATTGAAATCTCTGTCCTTCCTCTCTCTTGGATACAACCGATTCACCAACCTCACAGGGGCAATGAAGATATTGATGAGTTGCAGAAGTCTGCACACACTCTTGCTTAGTGGTTCCTTTGTGGGTGAGGGAATGCCATTTGATGATGACATGGTTGATTTTCATGGATTCCAAAATCTTCGGGTCTTGGCTTTGGATAGTTCTAACCTCACTGGTCAAATACCTTTATGGTTATCAAAGCTCAAGAATCTAGAGATCTTGAATCTAAGTTTTAATCAAATCACAGGGCCAATTCCAAGTTGGTTGGGGACTCTTCCTAGATTGTTTTATATAAGATTGTCAGACAACCGAATTTCAGGTGAATTTCCAAAGCAACTTTGTCGACTACCAAGTTTGCTTTATGAACCTAATATTGCATCTCAAGTAGACAAATATGAATTTGAATTTCCTCTCACCAGCAACGGCATCAGCATAAATGCAAATCAAACTTTTCCACAGCAAAAATTGTATTTTTTACCAGGATGGATAGACGTATCTAACAATAACATTAGTGGTTATATACCTGATGAGATAGGCCAATTGCAGCTTCTCCGCAAGTTGGCTCTTGACTCCAACAACTTCTCCGGCATCATTCCAGACCAAATATCTAACCTAAAAAATTTAGAAGTATTGGACCTTTCCACGAATCACTTGTCTGGAATAATCCCATCCTCATTGGCGAGTTTTAATTTCTTGAAAGAATTTAATGCCTCATACAATAATCTTGAAGGACCAATACCAACAGGCACCCAGCTCCAAAGCTTCAACGCTTCTACCTTTGAGGGGAATCCAAAACTTTGTGGTGCCCCACTTCCGAATAAGTGTGGACCAAGTAAGGGAATTGATGCATATAACAAGAACAATAAAGACGTGGACAATAGACTTCATCAACTTCCGTGGTTTTATATTTTCGCTGCGTTGGGGTTCATAGTAGGATTTTGGGGGAGTTTGTGGTTCTTTAGTTATTAACAAGACATGGATATATGCATATTTTCAATTCATAGACAATCTACAAGATAGGCTCTATGTGATGATAAGTTGATAACAGTCCACATCAACATGATGAAAACAAGGCTTAGAGGCTAGATATATATTATTAATGTTGTACTTTTTATTTTTCATTTCAGTTTGCTTTTCCTTTTTTTTTTCATCTTCTTTTAACAGTAATTGGACTCAAATTTAAAGGATATATGTTGTTCTGTTCATAAAGTTATGGGGGAATTTGTACCTAACTATTGATTTGCCTCCTGAACTTGTACCTATCTTTCAATTTTCCCCCATCCGCTTTTAGGAAAATTATTGATATGAACTTTTATTTTTTGCTAATTTCCTCCCTGTCGTCTAAATCCTCAACATTTCATCTAATTTGCCGTTAAATATGTGGGCAAAATTGGTCAACTTGTACATTAAAAATAACTAAATACTGAAAATAAAATAACATGAAATATGAAATATGAAATAGAAAAAATAGAAGAATCTCCCACAGCCTTCTCTCTCTCTCTCTCTCTCTCTCTCTCTCTCTCTCTCTCTCTCTCTCCTCCCCCAAATTCCATCCAATTCCACTCAACCATGACCCTAATTCCAACTCATGAAGCCATCAACACCCACCTTTAATTTCAAAGATTTAACAGGATTGTTTTCACCAATTGAAGCAATTAATACACATTTGTTATTTTAAATACCCATTTGACTTGGCCATTGATAGGCTAAGAGACATAGAGAAAAACATTATCATGTTTATGGATGCTATTTCAACCCTTCTGTTCTATTTCTCCAAGCACGTTATTCTCAATATTTTATTGACAAGTTTATCCCTTGATAAAATGACTTCTAAAGACTTACATTACCCACCGAAAAAAGCTAGAAACTGAACTTATTTGAAGAATTAATCCAACCTGGATGCTAACAACTTTAAAATATTAGAACAAGCATATCAAATTTTCTTTTTTTTTCCTTGTCCTTTTTTCTCAGTTTTGTGGTGATAAACCGTCATTTAAAATAAGTGCCTTTTTGTTGCTCTCTGTGTGCTGGTCCTGTGGCCATCATTTGATGTAATACTAGCAGATCACTGTTGTCATCCCACTGCTAAAGCTTAAGAAGACAACAAAGGTATTTGATATTCTAGTTGTTTAATATGTTATATCTTTATGTCCAGGTTTTGTTTTATTGTCATTTTCCAGATTTATTGCTAGCTCAACTCACACACTATTTTGAGGAGGATATATACAGGGGCGGACCTATTAAGGCGCAAGGAGGTGCAGCTGCACCTCCCCTCGCCAGAAAAACCATTGTAAGTGCTTCAAATTGCTCCTTTGCTCAACTGGTGTACAGATTACCTTATTTCCATTTTCAACATATAAGTAAATGTCCATTTACTTAAGTTTACAATGTAAATAAGGAAGTACCCCCCATTTGGATTCAAATAAAAATACTAGAAAATTAAATTCCCACCAAATCAAAATATGAAAAATCGGTTTTAGTGCAAAATACGATTTAGGCTAAAAATGATGGCTCATTAAGTCAATATATACTTCATACTAAAATCCCATAAAATCAAGTTTTCTTATTTGATGTGTAAGGAATAAAAGCCGCCAAAAATTATCTTGAAAAAATGATTATTAAGAAAAACCATTTTTCATACTTAGTCAATATTGCACCTCCGCTAAAAAATTTCTGGGTCCGCCAGGAAACCTTTAGACTTCATAGAAGAAATGACAACTGGTCTGATTCCATATCTTGGCTTTATCATATTTATCTGATGTGTCTTGTGCATCTTATTAGTGTTCTTTTGCTGTGATTATACTACTATTTCTCACTGATTTTTTTAAAAATTAAGTATGGCTGGCCGCAGGAATGGCAGATAAGATTCTTGTTAACAGAAAATTCACAGCATCTATGTTTGCAAAGACATTCAAGAATCTTAACGCATGAGGAATTCAGCCAGCTGTTCTTTACCGAGCTGTTAATGTGAATCAGTTCATGAACCCACCAATTCGTATATGGTTTACAGTTTCCTTGATGATTTTCATTTCCGAATCTTATGTGGTAGTTTACCGTTGTATTTTCCTTCTTGTAGGATAAATTTTCTGTCCATAAACCGTTCTGAGAGGAAAAGAATATAGACTTGGAAATTTCAGCTTTTGCTATGCTTCGTACCCTTGAAAGAGATGTGCTTCAAGTTCCTAATCTAACTGAAACTTCCCTGACAATTGCAGGCAAGTTCCTATCACTGAGAAATCTATTAATCTTACTGAGTTATACTAAGTTATCAACTAATAGGTAAGAGAAAAAAATAATTTATAGGGATATGCGTGTGAATCGAAACCCTGGATGGATGTTCAAATTTCCTTTGTTAATACAAAATATTAGTGCCTAGTTAGTTGTGTGTGTGATATATGTCAAGATATATGGAGATGTCAAAATGAAGTAACAAGACTGTCCATGATGACCTGTAGCTTGTAGATCGAGAAACATCAGGTCCAAAGAAATTGGGTGATCACTGTGTAAAACTTCGTGTTTAACCTGGTATCTCGAGAGGTGAAAGGAATTTAGTTTGACTGGAGGATAATGCACTCTTCTTATCTCTCAAATTTTACTTGGCAAGGTTCCAAAGAATGCTCTTAGATCAAAACATTATGTATGGATGGTATGAATTGCCTAAACAAGAATTCTTGAATAGCGTACAACCAGAGCTATTACTCACGACATAAAAAAAATTTCATTAATGAAAGATGCAAATCCAGGTTATTTAATGAAACAAGCCCCACAGTTTCAGCAAATCTGTAGTTTGCTTAAACAAATTTTTTTTTTTACCGTATTAGTCTAAACATTTTGGGATATTAAATCTTGTCTTAATGTACAGTTAGGTCATATTGGGATTCTTATGTGTTCGTCACTCAGAGGGTTGTATGGGGTTGCCTTTTACCAATTGTGCTGGGTAAAAAATGCACATTGGATTATTGTATGAGCTAGCAGACAAATTATGCCGAGTCCTTAGTGTCGAATAGCCACGCGACAAAAGGAACCAATGCTATTTCAATGCCTTAGTTAGACATTAAAGTGACATTGATATGTTAACCTAACACACCATTCCCCAAAGTCTTCCTCACATGCATATAGTTTTCTCAATCAAAAAAACAAAACCACCGAAAGCACTTGTGAAGCCAACAAAGTCAAGGTAGTTGCCCATAACAGAACACATCACATGCCATCAAATTTAAGCCAATTCCAACACAATTGAGTCGGCTAGTTGTCTTTGTCCTAGCTGGAGTTTTTTTGCTGTGTTATCTCTGGGTTGGTCTAGTTTGGGTGGTTTCTCTTTATCCCTTGAAGAGTTGCTCGGGAGTTTGTAGTTTTAGCTCCTGTTGTGGTTTGGCTGTCTTGCTGTTTTTTTAGTCTGGGCTGTTTGTGTGGCTGTTGGTTTGTTTTGTCCTTTTCCCTTTCTATGAAAGTGTGTTTCGACCAAAAAAAAAAAAAGACTTAAATATAATTTTGTGCGGTTTAATATATCCATGAATTTACTCCGAGTATGTCATCTTTTATGCCTTTCGTCTTTTACTTGATGTGCCATTTTTCTAAAGTTCATCTGTTTGGTCATGTAGTTGATAGATGGTAGTGACTTGTGAATGAAGAGCGAAGAATGAGATTTGCTACGAAGGTTCTGCTTCTCCTGCAGTGTAACATGAATAGGATGTCAATGTATGTAATGTTAAGATAAGGCTTGACCAGCACTAGAACTCTCAAGCCATGTGGCATGCATGCCTTATTAAATAACACCATATATCTTCCAAGTTTCCAAGAAAAATGATCAACACATGCCGCTTCCCTAGATTTGTTGGCAGGTCTTAGGTTCGAGGACTGGCATTGATCGAATCCATGTATTACTAGAAAATTATCAACACGAAAACAACTTAGACGCTCATCTTGGCCCTCTTTAGACCTAATGTGGTCTACAATTTTGCTACATTAGTTGATAGTAACTACTAGAAGGTCTGGTCCTCTCATCGTGACTCTCTTTAGACCTAATGTGGTTTAAATTTTGGCTACATTAGTTCAAATCTCTCTTCAATGTATAGAAGGGGTTTGAAGAATTTGTATTGTATGGTTATGGTTGTTGGCCAATTTCTTACTTTGAGTACTTTGAAGGCCTTGTGGACTTTAAATTAAGTAGGTCAAGTCCACTCCTGGTGGCATTAATGGGAATATCTCCTCAACCACACAATTTGCATTGTGGTTGTTGTTTGCCGACTTCTCAATTTATAGTGATGTTTGCATACTTTTCAAGGATCGTTGCTCTTATATATGTAAATATATGTGAGCAACGGAACATACACAAAGCAACATGCTAGTGCAAGCTTATAACCTAATGGCTCATGCCTTCCTTCTCTTCCTCTTATTCACTTACATTATATCTACAAATATTCATGCCTGCAAACAAATTGAACGCGACTCCCTCCTGTCCTTTGCCTCCACTCTCTCTTCTCCTCCTTTAAATTGGACATCCATTGATTGCTGTCGTTGGAAGGGCGTCACTTGTGATCCAAATGGTCGTGTCACCCGTTTGCTCTTGCCTTCCAAAGGGCTTAAAGGAGGTATCTTTCCCTCTTCACTTGGAAATCTCACACATCTCACCCACTTGAACCTTTCCCACAATTCACTATATGGTTCACTTGAAACTCAGTTCTTCTTGTCTTTGAATCGACTTGAGATCCTTGATTTGAGCTATAACCGTCTTTCTGGAGAGCTACTACTTTCTCTACTATCCAGCAATATCCGGACAGTGGATTTGTCCAGCAATCAATTCCTTGGTGCAATTCCATCTTCATTCTTCGAACAAGGAAGCAACTTGACTAGTTTCAATGTCAGCAACAATACCTTCACTGGGTATGTTCCGTCCTCCCTTTGTGTCCACTCTTCTCCCTCCCTTAGGCTGTTAGATTTTTCTTCCAATGTATTCAGTGGCAACCTTGCTCCTGGGCTAGGAAAGTGTTCCAAACTGCAGGTTTTTCGTGCCGGTCACAATAACCTCTCAGGATTATTTCCAGAAGATATCTATAATGCTACCAAACTTGAAGAAATTGCATTACCTCTCAATTCACTACATGGCGCCATTAGTGATAGAATTGCCAACCTCACTAACCTTGCAATCCTTGACCTTTACTTTAATCAATTGAATGGCGAGCTTCCTCACAATTTGGGGAAGCTCTCCAAGTTGAAATTGGTGACCCTTGATTTCAACAATTTAGAAGGTTCTTTGCCCCAATCTTTGATGAATTGTACAAACCTTGTAGAACTGCGTTTGGGATCCAACAACTTGGAAGGAGATATCTCCATGCTTGATTTTTCTAGACTGAGTCAACTTACTAAACTTGACCTAAGGATCAATAACTTCAGTGGTACCGTTCCAGTAAGTCTGTACTCATGTAGGTCCCTAAAAGCCATTGGATTTGGTGCAAATAATCTAGATGGACAAATAGAAGCTGAGATTCTTTCATTGAAATCCTTGTCCTTCCTCTCGCTTGGTTACAACCGATTCACCAACCTCACAGGGGCAATGAAGATATTGATGAGTTGCAAAAGTCTTCACGCACTCCTGCTTGGTGGTTCCTTTGTAGGTGAGGGAATGCCATCTGATGATGACATGGTTGATTTTGACGGATTCCAAAATCTTCGATTATTGATTTTTTCTAATTCTAACGTCACTGGGCAAATACCTCTTTGGTTATCAAAACTCAAGAATCTAGAGATCTTGAGTCTACTTGCTAATCAAGTCACAGGGCCAATTCCTAGTTGGTTGGGGACTCTTCCTAGACTGTTTTATATCAACTTGTCAGAGAACCGATTTTCAGGTGAATTTCCAAAGCAACTTTGTAGACTACCAAGGTTGATTTATGAACCTAATATTGCATCTCAAGCAGAAGACCAATATGAATTTGAATTGCATATCATCCAGCAGCAACATCATACAAATGCACTTTTGTTACATCAAAAATTGTCTTTTTTTCCAGCACTGATAGACGTATCTAACAATAACCTTAGTGGTTATATACCTGCTGAGATAGGCCAATTACAGCTTCTACGCCAGTTGGCTCTTGAATCCAACAACTTCTCTGGCATCATTCCAGACCAAATATCTAACCTAAAAACTTTAGAGGTTTTGGACCTCTCCATGAATCACTTGTCTGGAATAATCCCATTGTCATTGGTGAGCCTTAATTTCTTGAAAGACTTTAATGCCTCATACAATAATCTTGAAGGACCAATACCAACAGGAACCCAGCTCCAAAGCTTCAACGCTTCTTCCTTTGAGGGGAATCCAAAACTTTGTGGTGCCCCACTTCCAAATAAGTGCAGACCACATAAGGACATGGATGCAAATAACAAGAACAATAAAGACGAGGGCAATGGGCATCATCAACTTCCATGGTTTTACATTTTCGCTGCGTTGGGGTTCATAGTAGGATTTTGGGGAGTCTGTGGTTCTTTAGTTATTAACAAGACATGGAGATATGCGTATTTTCAATTCATAGACAATCTACAAGATAGGCTCTATGTGATGATAAGTTGATAACAGTCCACATCAACATGATGAAAAGAAGGCTTAGAGGCTAGATATATATTATTAATGTTGTACCTTTTATTTTGCATTTTCAGTTCGCTTTGTTTTTTTTTTTTCTCTTCTTTTGAAAGTAACTGGACTCAAATTTAATGGATATATGTTGTTCTGTTCATAAAGTTATGGGGGAATTTGTACCTAACTGTTGATTTGCCCCTTGAACTGGTACCTATCTTTCGATTTACCCCTATCCTCTTTTTGGAAAATTATTGATATGAACTTTTATTTTTCACTAATTTCCTCTCTGTCGTCTAAATCCTCAACATTTCATCCAATTTGCCGTTAAATATGTGGGAAAAATTGGTCAATTTGTACATAAAAAATAACTAAATACTGAAAAATAAAATAACATGAAATATGAAATAGAAAAAATAGAAGAATTTTAATAAAAATCAACCCAACACTCTCTCTCTCTCTCTCTCTCTCTCTCTCAAATTCCATCCAATTCCACTCAACCACTACCTTAATTCCAACTCACAAAGCCGTCAACACCTAACTTTAATTTCAAAGACTTAACAAGATTGTTTTCAAATAGCCTTCTCTCTCTCTCTCTCTCTCTCTCTCTCTCTCTCTCTCAAATTCCATTCAATTCCACTCAACCACTACCCTAATTCCAACTCACAAAGCCGTCAACACCTAACTTTAATTTCAAAGACTTAACAAGATTGTTTTCACCAATTGAAGCAATACACATTTGTTATTTTAAATATCCATTTGACTTGGCCATTGATAGGCTAAGAGACATATAGAAAAACATTATCATGTTTATGGATGCTATTTCCACCCCTCTGTTCTATTTCTCCACCCACCTTATTCTCAATATTTAAAGACAAGTTTATCCCTTGATAAAATGACTTCTACAGACTTACATTACTGATCGGTTCATAATTGTATATCATTTTGTACCCTTCTAGCTTATGATTTGGTTATGTTTTTGAGTTAAACTTGTGCTTTTAATCCTTTTTGTGTTTATCTTTCAGTTCATTGAGCTTTAGGTAATAATGATGGCTTTGGATAGGAAATGATGCAATCCATGCATGTTAAGGCCTAATTTGGATGAATGGATGAAGAGCTTAAAGACAAACTCATTTTGGCTACAGCACCCTGCCAGTCCAGTTCCGTAGGTCATAATGCAAGCTTTGTTTCAGCAACCTACACAGCTCGGATGAGGCCGCATTCTTCATGAGAGTTGTTCCAATGGGTGTGTACTATAACATATCCAAAATTCAGCCCCATTGGATAAATATGGAGTCTGTTACCTAGCAAACACAGAGCCATGCTCAGGATGGATTTTATCAGCGCGCAAAATGAGTTAGCTATTTGTTTTGGCCTTAACTTCCTCCTCCGACCTTGGATTGGCCCAAATGATATATGGCTGGAAAGAAGACATTCTGAACTTCAAGTTTGAGTGCTTAAAGTCCTGATTTGATTAAGGGAAGCCCAATTCGTAAGCCCTTGAAGTTGCTGGTCATGCTGACCTCAGGATGAGCTATTGTAGCTGGTTGGAAGCTTGGTCATGGTGACATGAAGATGAGCTAGGGCTGCTGGTGGGATTTATTGGTGAAGTGCATCAACCAATTCAGATTTTCTAATACAAGTGCATCAACCATTTCAGATTTTATAAAACAAGTGTTGTATGCATTAGCCATATTGAATTCAGGTTTTCACTTCCCCTAGGCCTATAAATAGGGAGGTTCTCTAAGCTTGTAAACACACTCCAAGGGGGGGGGGGAGCTCTCAAACACTTCTCTAGAGCTCCCTTCCCTTCTCTCCCTCAAATTCTCCTAGTTTCTCTTTCTAGTTTTCAATTATTGTAATGAAATCTTTTGTGTTGAAATTTTCCTTAAGTTTTTCTTAGTTCCACTTTACTTTTCATTATGTAAATTCTTTTCTTTAGTCTCAAGTTTGATTAGTTTCCAAGTTTCAATTATGGTTCATGTTCTTATTCATTATGCTTATAAGTTAATATGCTAGTTTGAATGATTGATCACCATTAAGGCTTGCATGTTAGCTATCTTGGTTTGAATTAAGAGTATACACCATGCTTTAATTCGAATTGAACTATGAATAGGAAGAGTATGTATGGACATTCGACAACAGGGATTAGATACATGCTTGGTTGTTTAAATTGTTCTTCTATGCTTAATGGGTTCCTAATGCTTAATTTTAGGTTAGACAACAAATGATCAAATTAGGGAATTAGGAACACAAGGTTATGACCACACACCATGGCTTAATCATACATTAGCTAGAATCAATCCGTTAATCTAATTGAACTTGGGAACTTATCTACTTGAGTTAGTTATTTTCTTTCTTTCTTGTTTTATTTATTTCCTTTCTTTTTTTCATTTCTGTTTTGTGTAGGGAAATGAATTGAATCATTCAATCACCAATCCTCGTGGGATCGACCTCGCACTTACATACGCTATACTACCGAACGGCTCGTGCACTTGCGAGTATCACAAGTTGAGGATGCAGCTTAATCCATTTTGGTGCAGCTGTATCTACGCAACAATTACCCACCTAAAAAAAGCTAGAAACTGAACTTATTTGAAGAATTAATCCAACGTGGATGCTAACAACTTTAAAATATTAGATTAAAATTTTAAAAAACATTAAAAACTATTGTAGAAAAAACCCCAATAGCACCCACCCATCCAGGAGTTCTCCCGACCCAGCAACCACCATCTACCAAAACGCCAACAACACTTACCAGCCCATCTAACTCTCAAGACACCTAACCCCAAAAATATGAAAACTCCCCAAAATGGTTCACACATTCCACCCATACGCCGCTGCCTCCACTCACATCCGCAACTTCTCGACACCGTTCTAGCTCCAAAAGAAGTACTCGTGGTGGTACCAGATCCTCAAACTGAGATCCGAGCGTGTGACCCTCTGGAACCACATCTTCTTCGTCATCTGCATCATGGGCCTCTTCCTTGACCCCATCTACTTCTTCCTCCCCAGCATTGGCGAATCCTCCTGCATGAAAATCGACATGGGGTTTATGCCGCTGGATTAACTCTCTTTAGATTGGAGATTGGCCAAATTCGTTTAGATGTTTTTGCTTCACAAACGTCTTCTGCTCAATTAGTAGCAAATTTATTTCGCCCTAAGTTTTGATGCCCACAAAGACTTTTTAGTACTAAAAAATGGTGGTTAGCAAATCCCTTTGAATGTGAAATGAGAAAAGGACGAACAAATAAAAAAGGGTAAATTTTACTTTACTAACCGGAAGTTTCCTAAAATTCAGACTTTACTGCATCAAGTTTTTTTCGTATCAACTTCGTACTAAAAGTTTGACTTTTCTACTATTTTCATACATCTGTCAATCATTCTGTCAAATGCTCTATTAGATGATGACGTGGCAAATGATGTGGGATTTAAGAAACCAACAAATTATTTAAAAATAATAAATATTTTATAAAAAAATTGAAAAAAACCTCTCTCCACCTCTTTTCTCTTCTTCTATCTCTGTACATGACCACCCATTCCATCCCTCCCCTGACAAGACCCGCCCCGAGTTCCTTGGAATCCGGGACGAATCCCGTCGTAATTTTCGACATAAGCCCGATGCCGAGCCCACTTACTAAGAACCGAGACTTTCTGCCAAAATTTCGGTAGAGTCTCCCCTGAAAATTGAACTTTTCCCAAAATATACACAGCTCTTTTCTATATTCTCTCTCTTTTCTCTTTTTCTTCTTCAATTGTTATCATGGTATCAGAGCCATTCATGGCTGACGCCGATCTCTGTTGCTCCTGATTCTTTTTTCGCTGCACAATATTTCTTTCTCTTTACAAATCGCATCGTTGTTCTGCTAATTTCTTCTCTGTAATTTTCTGAAACCCTAAAATCCCAATCCTTTTTCTTCTCTTCTATCTTTTCACAATGGTTACTGCTACTCTCTCTGCTTCTGCAATTTCTTGCATTATTAGGAGTCAGAGTGCTACAGCTATGTGGACTAGCCTCAAAGAGCGTTTTGCTGATGTCTCTAGAGCAAGTATTTTTCAGATGAAAACTGATTTACAGAATATCAAGAAGGGGTCTGAGTCGATTGATCAGTATTTCCAGAGGATTAAGATGCAAAAGACCAGCTTTCTACAGTTGGGGTTGATATTTCTGATGAAGACATTGTAATTCTTGCCTTAAAAGGTCTTCCTTCTGAGTATAATACTGTCAAAGCTGTTATTCGAAGCAAAAAGAAGGTGGTTTCTCTGAAAGATTGTCGCTCGCAACTCAAAGCTGAGGAAGCTACCCTTGAAGAGACTGCACGTCAAGTTCCACTGTTGACTGCCATGGCTGCTACACCAGCATCTGCCGATGCGTACCCCCATTTGGCACCTTCTCAGTTTCAACAATCCTATCCTCCTCAAGGGTCTCACGGATTTCATTCTTCTCAAGGCTATTCCTCTCAACAAGGGTATCGGTCTCATAATCCTAGGCCTAAGGGTAGAGGGAAGTTGTTTTATGATCAAGGTCCTCGATTTTCTCCTCGGAATTCTTTCTCAAATCCCTCTAATGGAATTCTGGGTCGACCTCCCTTTCCTTCATACAATGGTGTTCCCACTTGTCAGATTTGTAACAAGAAGGGTCATATTGCAGCCACTTGCATCCATAGATCTACTACTCCTCAGTTTCAACCTCTTGAAGTGGATCCTTATCAAATCTGTGGGAAAACAAATCACATTGCTGCTACTTGCTTCTATAGAGATAGTCCTTCTTATCTAGGTTCTTCCTCCCAAGGCATAACTGCTATGACTGCTCAGGTTCATCCTTCTATGCCTCAGCAAGAATTTTGGATTGTTGACTCCAGTGCAACCAACCATATGACAGCCGATATCTCTAATATCTCTGTGGCTGCTCCATATCCCAACAATGAGACCGTTGCAACTGCAAATGGTGCAGGTCCACACATCGCACATATTGGAAAATCGTCTCTTATTACTCATACACATTCTTTTATATTGAATTCTGTCTTACATGTTCCACAGATATCTGCTAACTTGTTATCTCTTAATCAGCTCTGCAAGGAAAATAAGTGTCGATGTATTCTTGATGATTCCTCTTGGTGTATACAGGACAAGATCACAGGCAAGACCTTGTTTCGAGGACTCAGCAATAATGGACTCTATATTCTGCCTGCTCTCTCTTCTCCAAGTTCTACAACTAAAGCTGTTTTTCTTTGGAATAAAGTCACCCCTGACTTGTGGCATTGCAGATTAGGTCACCCTTCCAATTCTATCACTAGTTTAGCTTTGGCAAAATCTCACATTTCTTTTTCTAGAGATATAGACAGTCATGTATGTCAAGCCTGTCTGAAAGGCAAATTTACCAAGTTACCTTTTTCCCATCTCAGCAGTCTTCTCTTTCTATGCCTGATGTTGAACCTACAACATATGCCTATGCTGCTAAGCTTTCCCAATGGCAAACTGCCATGCAGGAAGAAATAGATGCTCTCCACTCTCAAGGGACTTGGACTCTTGTCCCTTTACCTCCTGATAAAAATTTGGTGGACTGCAAATGGGTATATCGCATTAAAAAGAATTATGATGGTTCAGTGGCTCGTTACAAAGCATGGTTAGTTGCCCAAGGTTTCTCTCAAGAGGCTGGTATTGACTATTCCGAGACGTTTAGTCCCGTGGTTAAGCCAACAACAGTTCGGCTTGTTCTTGCTCTAGCTGCTCATTTTGGTTGGAAACTCCAGCAATTGGATGTCAAGAATGCCTTTTTACATGGCATTCTCCATGAAGAGGTATATATGACTCAACCTAAGGGTTTTATTGATTCTAAGTCTCCTACTCATGTCTGTAAATTGGTTAAATCCTTGTATGGTTTGAAGCAAGCGCCTCGTGCTTGGAATGATCGGTTTACTAAATTTCTTCCGTCTTTGGATTTTAAAGTTTCTGCTGCTGATCCTTCATTGTTTATTCACTCCAAGGGTGATTCTTTGGTCCTGCTTCTCTTATATGTTGATGACATTATCATTACTGGGAATTCTATGAGCTCTATTAAGGAGGTCATTTCTCAGCTTGCTCAGGAGTTTGATATGAAAGATTTGGGAGATCTTCATTATTTTCTGGGGCTGCAAATTCAGTATCAGTCAGGTGGTATCTTTGTTAATCAGTCTAAGTACATTACATATATTTTGAGTAAAGCACAGATTCTGGATTGCAAGCCTTGTATCACACCTTGTCATCCAAATCAAAAGCTTCTTAAGGATGGTAGCCTCCTCTTTTCTGATCCATCTCATTATCACAGTTTGGTTGGTGCTCTGCTGTACCTTACATTTACAAGACCTGACATTTCCTTTAGTGTTAATCAAGTCTGTCAATTTATGACTACTCCTTTGGAATCACATTATCTTGCTGTTAAACGCATTCTGCGATATCTGAAGGGCACTATGGACTATGGTCTCCTATTCTCTCCAGGTTCTCTCACTTTGAAGGCTTACACTGATGCTGATTGGGCTGGTGATCCTAATGATCATCGTTCCACCTTTGGCTTTGTTGTGTTTCTAGGCTCCAATCCTATTTCTTGGGCATCTAAGAAACAAGCTGTATCTCGTTCCTCTACTGAGGCGGAATATAGGGCAATGGCAACAACTGTAGCTGAACTCTCTTGGCTTCAGCAGCTTCTTCGCGATGTGCATTTTCCTATGTCCTCTCCTCCTTTACTCTTATGTGACAATCTGTTTGCCATGGAACTTTCCATCAATCCAGTCCTTCACTCTCGTGTCAAACATATAGAAGTTGACTGCCATTTTGTCTGACAAAAAGGTTACTAGTGGTCAGCTAAACTTGCAGCATATTCCTTCTTCCCTTCAGGTTGCATATATTCTTACCAAGGGCCTCTGCTCTCCTTCCTTTGATTTTCACTGCAGCAATCTCAAGCTTAGGCCACCCTAACTTGATCTTGAGGGGGGATGATAGTGAGAATAGCACGTGACTGTTAGTTAAGAGTTTAGTATAGTGTGCCAAGTGTAAGATTGTTATTGGTTGTTATCCTAATCTAGTGGTTAGGTTATTATAAAGAAAAGCACTGTACGCTCATTCTGTTTAAAGAAAATATACACAACTCTTTTCTATATTCTCTCTCTTTTCTCTTCTTCTTCTTCAATTGTTATCATCAACATGGTGAAATCCCATATTCACATAACCAATCAATAATGTACCCCGAATTCATATTAATATATTTTGTCCAAATATTTCATCATATTATGCATCAAAACTTCTCAAACATAAATCCATATTCAAAATCACCAAGATCCTGAAATATCCAAATAGGCAAAATTCCCATTTAGGCAATGTATATATATAAATCCCATATTCAGAAAAATCCATATTTAATGCATATGAATTCAATTGATAAAAACAATGCACTTTCAAAACAAAGTCCACTCACAAAAGCATAAATTCCAAAAAAAACCCTAAAATAATTCAAATAAAAATCAATACTTGTTTTCACATAATTTCCATAAAATACCGTATCTCATAATTAAAACAATATACTTTCGTCAATAACCCAATATTACCCAATCCATATACTTTATTAATAATCATGATAATATTAATTAATGGTAAGTAATAACGTTTAAAGAAAATCCCATATCCTCATTAACCCATATTAAATCAATTTACAATCTAAACTCGATATGCAAGAAATTCCATATTAAAAGAACGAAGAACTCTTAAAAACAATGTCCACTTATTTACTAAAAATCATAGCCGAGCCCAAGGCTCACTTTCACAACCCACCAATCCAATATCCCAAGCTTGCCCATTCCATAACTACAATTTTCAATATAATACCAGACATAATTAGAACAACTCAAATAATGGTCAAGACTCGTTTATATGATCATTCTATTACTTCTCGAAGGGCGAAACTACCTCGGAAGACTCACGGTCAACCGAGGGGTCAAAAAACCCAATCTTGGTCAACCGGGCCCGCGGGGCCCACGACCTCCGATTTTAAAACGGAAGTTCCTGCGGGTTCTACAAGGTTTAATATACAAGTCCTGCAAGTTTGGTCCAAATCGAACGATCGGATCGCTCGGGATCGTACGATTGGACGGTTATCGTTTAACGCAAACTTTAAGTTATTGAATCGGAACATCCGAGGCTCCGATTCATGTCCGCGAATTCCTTCACGATCCTAGAAATGCCTAGATCAACATATATTGAAATGAAGGCGATCCAATGGTCCGAACATATTGAACCCAGATAACGCCTAATATGCTATATCCGATCGACGATCAAACGATATCCAAATTCATATCCGAGCATACCATCGTGCTCGGGACGACATGAGGATTATTTTAGGACTCAATGACCAGCCAAAAAGTGGCCCACGCACCACCCCATGCGCTGGCAGCTCGTGGGTGCCCAAATCAAATTCTGGCGATTAGAAAAACTCCAAACTGCCAGTCAAGACTTCTACTTGCATGAAGAGCACATAGAGTGGAGCAACTTTTGTTCTTGGACCTACCTTAAAAAGTCAACGGAAGTGGCCGGAATTGGAGGCCGAAACGGCCAAAACTTCCATCGCTTAAATACCCACCAAAACTCAGAAATTTCTTCTAAATACCACAACCAGCAGCTAGAATTCATTGAAATGATAGAAAAGCCTATGAAATTCGAAGAAAATGATGGCCGGAGGCCTCCGAACGAGCTCCTGAAAAATCACGTAAACATCCAGCTGTTTTTGGATGTTTTTCGGCGATATCAGTGGTGGATTGAGGTGGCAGAGGGCTGGGGTAGGACGGCGGAGTCTGGCCAGTCGTTTTGGGACCGGTCCTAGCTCCAATGATGGACCGTGGATGCAGCGACAGCTCCTTGAGCCTTGCAGCTGCTTCAAAATTGTCGAGGGGAGGGGGCTGTGACGCGGGAGAGAGAGAGAGAGAGAGAGAGAGAGAGAGAGAGAAATCTGTTTTTTCAGATTTTATCAAAACCCATTTCGAAAATATTATGTTTGTGCCACTGAGTGTAATTTGATCGTATCTATTTCGTTACAACTCCGATTCGAGCCCACAACGTGTCTATGGACTCATCTCGGTACGATCTACATAAAAATAACACTAACTGTCCCATATCCTTTCGGATTTAAAAGTGACCAAATTATCCCTACCCCGAGGGCAAAATTGTAAACTCCTAATTAAATTTAATTAAATAATTTAATGGATAATTTAATTAGGGTCGGGGTAGTACAACCAATTCTGTCACATCCTGGATCGGCTCCGCCGTAACACGATATTTTCCAGTTTGGGCCCCCCTTCCCTCACGGTTTTGTTTCTAGGAACTCATGAGCAACTTCCAGTAGGTCACCCAACTTGGGATTGCTCTAGCCCAAACTCGCTTAACTTCGAAGTTCCCATGAAATCCGAAGCCAGTGAGCTCCCAAAAGGCCTCGTGTTAGATTGAGGTCGGCATGTACATATAAGGCACATCACCCCCTCTCCGTTTGTCGATGTGGGATGTTACATCCCCTCTCTCTGACAACCACTAACCCAACCACAACAATTGAATCAATCCTTAACCATCATCTTTCCTTCTCCTTCAATTAATCAAACCTGTTGATGCTAAAAAATGGTCGGATACTTTTGGGCCCAACTTAGTGATGATGTCACCTTCGGCCTCATATGAGCTTCGGTAGAGCGATCGATCTGCAAGAGAATGGACGCTCGATAAGCCCTTTGGCACTGGTGTGGTACAGACCGAAGCAGAAGGCTCTCCACTGCTTAAATTAGAATAAGTACGGAGGGAATAGTGATATGGACAAAGTAATGGCAGGACTACCGAATGTTGCAGTTACCTGCTTTTTGGGACTTGTGCCTCATCTTATAGACTTTGGGAGGTGTGCATCTTGAGTGGAGTTACGATGTTGGACTCTGGACATTGTCTGAGGAAGCGCCACGTATACTTGTGAGAAGTTCAAGATGAAATGAGTCTTTTGCCACGATCAACAATCCTGGGTGTTAAGAGCTGGCCCTGCCAATGGTCCTTCGTGGGATGTAATCGACTATTGGCTTTTTAGCGGGTCATCCTTATGGGTCCCTTTTTCCACATGTAGTCTTCTGATTGGTTGGTCGGATATGGTGTAAATAAAACCCAAAAAAAAAATTCTTGTGTTTCTTTTACTCATCAAACTTACTTTCTCCTATTCAATTAATGAAACCCAGTCAAACAAAAAATGATTACAAAACAAACCCAGCAGACGACCTCCACACCATTCTCTCCTCCGCGCAACTCAAAGAGTTAAAGGTGGTAAAAAAAATACCCCAAAATGTGAACTAGACATGGCCTTCAAGCTCCAAATGCAAGAAGCCATAACCGCCTCTCTTGCTCTCAAAACCCTCATCGTCGGCCTCCGTTTCGAGTTCTCGCGACTTGAACGAATGACTCCGTTTTGGACCTCTCCTCCACCACGCTCATGCTCCTCCTTGAGGACATCTAGCGATTAGCTCAGCAGAGTGAGATGAAGACCCAGGAAGATCTCAGATGTTGGATTCACGATCAGAAGTTCGCCGCCCAACCCACTGTACGAATGGATCATCTTTGTCATCGCCGACTCGAATTAAGATCTGGTGCAGAGGGTGGGGTAGGGTTGTTAGAGGTCCAAGAAAGGGAAGGGGCTGATGAGATCTCGACATGGAGCTGGTGGATTGTGGATTGGGAGCGGGAGATGGGTGCTAGTGCTAGAGTAAAGTCTGAGTTTTTGGAAACCTTCGGGTAATAAGGTGCAATTTAACCAATAAAAAAGAAAAAGAAATAAAACGTAGTCAATCTCTAGTTTGATAATTAATTTATTAAGGTGTAAGCAATTAAATCTTTCATTAATTATTTTTAAAGGGTATTTTAGGAATAATGGTGGGTGGAAAGATATGATTGTTGTTGGGGTCTTTTTCCGTCGAAAGGCTCTTTCGGGCTTGTTGATTCTCGGACCGCCATAGAGTGGTGGATCATGCCTTTGTTGCCCATTTTTCTGAGTTAGCGAGGACTAGGCCCAAAGCATCCCGAGGGAGAAGCAAGTCCTAGGGGAGTACTCTGTTCTTCTTCCAGCGGTTGCGTGCTTTGTGCTGACGTTTACGGCAGCTTGACGAAGAGTTGAAGATGACTTGCTGATGTTAAACTGAGATTGTGTAAGCTTGGCATGAGAGCTTGGAGTGTAGGAGCTAAAGACACACAAGTTTAGCAAATGAGAATGCATGTGCTTGGCTTGGTGTTGGATATGCTTGAGTTTGGGTGTTGATAATTTGTTGTTTGTGGCTATGGCTATGGGAATTTAAGAGTTTCAAGAGAAGAATGGTTGGAAAAGCTTGAGATTTGAAGGCTATGGTGTTTATAGCTTGGAAGGGTATGAGGAAGAACGAAAAGCTTGGAGTTGTGCTTGGTGAGGCTTTATAGATTTAAGAGTTTCAAGAGAAGGAGGATAAGAGGAAAGGCTTGAGGCTTAAAGGCTTAGAAGGGTATGAGGAGGAAGGAAAATCTTGGAGTTATGCTTGGTGAGGCTTTATGGATTTTAGAGTTTCAAGATAAGGAGGGTGAGAGGAAAAGCTTGAGGCTTGAAGGCTTGGAAGGGTATGAAGAGGAAGGAAGATGAGTTCTCATGGTTGTTGAGAAGCTTGCAGCAACCAAGAGAGGTTGATTTTGCGTAGCAAATGCCTCCCAATTTATAGAGAGTGAGGGTTTTCCTTTATTTCCAATAGGTAAATGGAGGTGCTGGAACCAGCTTATTTCCAATGGTTAAAAGAGAGCACTTGGGCATGCTATTTTCCAGCAGGTAAAAAAAAACCCCAAACTCTGAACTCGACATGGCCTTCAAGCTCCAAATGCAAGAAGCCATAACCGCCTATCTTGCTCTCAAAACCCTCGTCGTTGGCCTCCGTTTCGAGTTCTCGTGACTTGAACAAACGACTCCGTTTTGGACCTCTCCGCCACCACACTCATGCTCCTCCTCGAGGACGTCTAGCGATTAGCTCAGCAGAGCGAGATGAAGACCCAGGAAGATCTCAAACATTGGATTCACGATCAGAAGTTCACCGCCCAACCCACTGTATGGATGGATCGTCTTCGTCATCGCTGACTCGCATTGGGATCTGGTGCAAAGGGTGGGGTGGGGTTGTTGGAGGTCCAAGAAAGGGAAGGGGCTGATGAGATCTCGACATGGAGCGGGTGGATTGTGGATTGGAAGCGGGAGATGGGTGCTAGTGCTAGAATAAAGTCTGAATTTCATGAAGTAATAAAGTGAAATTTATCCAATAAAAAAGAAAAAGAAATAAAACATAGTCAATCTCTAATTTGATAATTAATTTATGAAGGTCTAAACAATTAAATCTTTCATTAATTATTTTTTAAAGGGTATTTTAGTTATGATGGTGGGTGGAAAGATATGATTGTATTTTTTCAATTTTACATGGTGGGCGAAAAGATAAGGTTGGTGACCATCTTATGGATATGAGCTTCTTTTTACTCCCATTGACCATTCAGAGAGAGAGAGAGAGAGAGAGAGAGAGAGAGAGAGAGAGAGAGAGAGAGTTTTGGAGTGGCTGAGCTGGGGATGGAGAGGTGAGTATGAGTGGGAGAGGAAAGGGTTGCATCCTTTGGAGGAGGAGGATTTATTTTCTTTGTTTTTTTAATTATGTCTTCTTATGTAATAAGGCACTGCTTGTTCTTATAATTATGTCTTCTTTTTCGGATGTGATTTCTTCACGCTACAAAAAAAAAAAAAAAAATGAGGCAGTGGTCACCATTTCAAAGTAACCAATTTGGTTTTGGTTACTCACCATTATTTGTGTGTACTCTTCTCACATATTAGTATATTTGTAACATTATTTGATTTTAATAAAGTTTGCCATAATTATCATGGTGATAATAAAGTTGATTTTGTTAGATTCTTGCACAAATACCAGAATTGAAGACTGTACGGCCCCAACCCTATTATTGGTGGTATATAATCTCCATATAATCTCGTTGTCAATCTATTTTTCTTTTCACATACCTATTTTTGTACTGCTACTCTTATGCTTGACCTGTTTGAAATGGTTGGTTTCGTTAATTTCATTATAGGGTAGTGAGAATGTTGAAAGGAACAAAGATTCCTCTGTCAAAAGAATCAATCCATATTCAAAATGCTTGACAGGAAGCGTGTAAAACATGGGAAGATTTGTATGTATGTGAACTCGTTCACTTCCCTTTGCGGCGGCGTTTTGTCTCATCGATGCAGTCACCAGGCAAAACTGTAAAACATTCTGATGCCCTGGTCAATTGTTTGCTCACCCGCTGTTGTGTTCATATATATGGTTGGAGGTTTTACAGAGAATTTGTTGATGGTTGACCCCAATCTCTGGTTTGAAGAGATGTTCCCTGTGCTGATCTAAAAGCCGTGAAACGTTCTTTAAAATAGTTTGAAATGTCAAACTTTAAATCTTGACCACATATTCAGATATGATTCTGCCCAATCAATAACCTTTATTGATATAGTTCGACAAAAGAATGTATCTAGGCAAAAACAAACATGAAAGCTTCAGCTCCAAAAGTCCATCAAGGCTTTCAAATGAAAAACTGCATCCAGCCATCTAGCCGCGACAGAGAACTACATGCACCCAACAGACTGTCAGACTCAAACAATCAGTGGCGGAGCTAGGATTTCACCTTAGAGGGGGCCCTTTGACAGGACCCGCCCCGGATTTCCCCGGAACCCGGGACGGATCCCGCCTTTAAATCCGGCATTCCGCAGATGCCGGGCCCCACTTACTAAAAACCGAGACTTTCTACCAAAAATTTTGGCAGTCTCCCCTGTAAACAGGACATAACCCAAATTTCAAACCTGTCAAAAACACAGATATAAAAATACAACCCAACTGCCAGCATGCAATACACAAAGTAGTGTTACAAACTATGGCCTCCGGCCTCAAAATACCAAATCCTAACAGGCGATAACAGAGCATCTAACAGAATTCAACACACTAGCAAAAATGAAGTTTTACTGAATTTACATAGCACTGAGGCTCCGAGGCAAGCTCAAGTACTGCGGCTCGTGATAACAGGGTACAAAACACGGCACTGCAGCTCGTTCCAGTCACTACTGGCTGTGGGGCGCAAAACAGAAAATTGTGAGTGGACAAAACAAAGTTTAGTTCACTTAAAAACCAAAATAATATAACCCCACTGTTAGAAAACCATGCATGCAACAATGCATTAAATCCACCATATACATATATAAATAGTTTGCTCAAACCCGAGCTAAATCCGAAATCCAGTGAAACTTACAAATTAACCCACCCAAACATTTCCTTACAAAACTCAAATCAAACTCTCGAAACCCGTGCCCACCGGCACGATAAGCGGGGAAGTATCCTCGCTCAAAAACAAGAACAAATGCATAGATATATATATATATAAATAAATATATAGTAGAGACATAGTATAGGTATACGACACACCTAATTGTACCGGGGAAACAATCCAACAGGGGATTGTTTGGCTAGCTCACACTTATCCGGCCCTCAAATGTCCATGTGGCTAGGGATGAGTCGTCCAGCTGGGGGACTGACACTCTACCCAGCACGTACGGACGAAGAATCAAGACCCGTACGCCTGGAACCGTCCTACGCGCGCAGACTACCCAACCAAGGGTCTACGGTCAACATCCCGTCAAGGATGCCCCGGCTACTTACATTTCCATAATCACATTCCGAATCCAGGGGAGGTACACAGGGTAGTGCATATAGCACTCCAACTGACTTTCTACTCTCGCATCTTTCCAAGCCTCATAATCATAACTCAAATACCCCCCACAAATACTCTACCAATAATACTTTCCCAAAATAGCATATACATAACATTCAAGATACTTGAATATATCCAAAACCCAAATATATCCCAAATTCTTTACCAACAACAAATGGTTTCAACTTTAAGTATAAGGTAAATTTCATAACCCTTTAAATCCTTATGCATAGAAATTTCATCATAAAAAATCATGCTATTTATTGAAAACAAAGTCCACTCACAAGTAATCCCAAGCTGCGTGACCCCGAGAGGGTCCTGCCTGCTCTGAAGGCGGAGTCGGATTACCTATTTTAGAATACGAACACGATATTAAAATCCAACTCTTCAAAAATGAGACTTTAAAGTAAAATCCTAATTTCCCGGGTTTCTCTTAATTACTAGGAACGAGACGTCCCTAAGGCCCAATTAAAGGTTCCAAGCGCTGTAAAAGTCTCGGAAGACACTCGGTCAACCGGACGGTCAAAACTTTAAGTTAATGAATCGGAACATCCGGGGCTCCGATTCACGATCCGCGAATTCCTATACGATCCTAGGAATACCAGGAATAACATACGTGAAATTGGGTTTGATCCAACGGTCCAAACACACCAAACCCAAAAATCACAGATTAGGTTTAATTGGTTCGAGGTCCATACGATATCCAAATTAAGATCCGTAAACTCCTACGCGCTCGTGATAACGTAAGGATCATTCTAGGATAAAATGGGACTTCTGCCGGACGGCCCACGCGCCGCCCCACGCGCCGGCAGCACGTGGTGGCTCGGTTACTGTTCCGGTGACCGGAAATTCTTGGAATTTTTGCTCCAAACTCCTAACCTAGGTAATACCCCTAATTTGGAGCCTCTTTTGTTCTTGGGCCTACCCCAAATTCGCGACGGAAGTGGCCGGAATTTCAAATTGAAATCCGGCCGAACCCTAACTTCGAAATCGAGCTGTAACCTCTCAAAATTCCGGGAAACCTAACCAACAGCCAGCTAGAGCACGAAGAGTAGATGAGAAACCATACCTCACTCGTCGGAAACGGTGGCCGGATGACGGAGAACGAGCGTCGCGAAGTTCCGCGATTTTCCGGCTGTTTTCTCGCGATTTTCCGACGGCTGGGCGGCGGCTTCCGGCGGGAGATGGACTGGGGTTTGAAGGCGAGGTCAAGCCGGTTCGTTTGCTTCTGGTCTCGCGTGCAGCCGTGGCCGGTGGCCTGAGTTGCAGAGAGAGAAAGGGAGAGCGATGGAGTCGGGGAGAGAGAGAGGTGAGAATGCGCGAGGGAGGACAGAGAGAGGAAAATAGAAACTGAAATTGAAATCTGATTTTTAATCAAAATAATTTCTGAAAATTTCAATTAAGTCCTCAACGATTTTTCGATCGTAACTTCTTCGTTTCAAGTCCGAATCGAGCCTACCGCATGTCTACGGACTCGGCTCAGTACAAGCTTCCTAAAAATACCACTAGTTGCCCCAAACTCTCTCCGGATAAAAGTTGACCTTTTTGCCCCCACTTCAAGGGCAAAATTGGAAATTCCATAATTTAATTAAATTAAATAGTGAAAAGGCTAAATTTTTGGGCCGGGATGTTACAATCTACCCCCCTTAAAGAATTTCGTCCTCGAAATTTACGTACCTGTCAATAGAAGAGGTAAGGGTACTGGGCCCGCATTTGCTCCTCGGGTTCCCAAGTAGCTTCCTCTACAGTCTGACTCCTCCACAATACTTTCACCATTGGAATAGACCTGGAGCGTAACACTTGCTCCTTTCTGTCCAGAATTTGAACAGGTTCCTCATCATACGACAAATCTTCTCTCAACTCCATGGGTTGCTGTTCCAAAACATGAGAAGGATCAGGCATGTACTTCCGTAACATGGACACATGGAAAACGTCATGGATCCGAGATAGTTCTGAGGGTAAGGCAAGTCTGTAGGCAACTGGTCCGACAAGTTCCGTGATCTCATACGGTCCAATATAACGAGGACTTAACTTTCCACGTTTACCAAACCTCATCACACCCTTCCAAGGAGATAGCTTCAAGAATACCCAATCTCCAACTGCAAACTCGAGATCCTTGGACCGGTTGTCCGCATAACTCTTCTGTCTATCTTGTGCAGTCTTAAGCTTCTCTCGGATCATCTTCACTTGTTCAGTTGTATCCCGAATACTGTCTACTTTTTCCACTTTCCTGTCACCCACCTCATTCCAACAGACTGGAGTTCTACACATCCTCCCATATAAAGCCTCATACGGAGCCATCTCAATGCTCGAATGGTAACTGTTGTTGTACGCAAACTCCACCAAAGCAAGGTGAGTATCCCAACTACCTTTCAACTGTAACACACAGGATCTCAACATGTCCTCCAGAGTCTGAATGGTTCTTTCTGATTGTCCATCAGTCTGTGGGTGGAAAGCAGTACTGAAACGTAATCTGGTACCCATAGCCTCATGTAAACATTTCCAGAATCGAGAGGTAAACCTAGCATCCCTGTCCGACACAATGGACACAGGAGCTCCATGCAATCGCACTATCTCACCCACAAAGAGCTTCGCCAGCTTTGACAAGGAATAAGTTTCCTTTACAGGTAGGAAGTGGGCTGATTTGGTGAGTCGATCAACTATCACCCAAATTCCGTCATACCCATTTGCAGAACGTGGAAGTTTAAAAATGAAGTCCATTGTGATATGCTCCCACTTCCATTCGGGGATCGGAAGTGGCTGCATAAGTCCAGAAGGCTTCTGCCGCTCCGCTTTCACTTGTTGGCACACCAAACACCTGCTCACATATTTAGCAATGTCACCTTTCATATGCGGCCACGTGTAGTACTCCCGTAGAGTCCGATACATCTTTGTACTACCTGGATGCATAGAATAAGTTGAACAGTGAGCTTCTTCCATGATTTCTCTCTTCAGGTCGTCATTCCTGGGTACACAGAGACGAGTTCCGGTTACTAAGGCTCCATCTTCTCTTATTGCATAATCTCTCCGTATACCGCTTTCTACTTCTGATCTTATCACACAAAGTTTAGGATCTTCCAATTGAGCTGCAATCACCCTCTCAACCAAAATAGGCCTCACATATAACCTAGCAAGTAACACGCCTTGTTGACTCCATTCCAACTCTACCTCTTCCTTCCGTAGTTCCCCCATCAACGGAATATAAACCCCTTTAAAATGAGCAATACTTGCATTAGTACTCCTGCTCAACGCATCAGCTACTACATTAGCTCGACCGGGATGATACTCAATGGTGCAGTCGTAATCCTTAATCAACTCCATCCAACGTCGTTGTCTCAGGTTCAACTCCTTCTGAGTGAAGATATACTTGAGGCTCTTGTGATCAGTGAAGATCTGACACGTCTCACCATACAGGTAGTGTCGCCAAATTTTGAGAGCGAACACCACTGCAGCAAGTTCCAAATCATGCGTAGGATAATTCTGCTCATGCTTCTTGAGTTGCCTTGAGGCATAAGCAATCACCCGATCATGCTGCATCAAAACACATCCCAGACCTTGTAATGATGCATCACTGTAGATCACAAAGTTCCCCGAATTATCTGGAAGCGCTAAAACAGGTGTGGTGGTCAACCGCTTCTTCAACTCTTGAAAACTCTGTTCGCACTCCTCCGTCCACTCAAACTGAACATCTTTCCTTGTTAACCGTGAAAGAGGTGCTGCTATCACAGAGAACCCTTCTACAAACCGACGATAATAACCTGCTAACCCCAGGAAACTCCGTACTTCTGTCACATTAGTGGGTTGCACCCAATTCACAACTGCTTCTATTTTCCGAGGATCTACATAGATGCCTTCTGCCGATATCACATGCCCGAGAAATTCCACTCTATCCAACCAAAACTGACACTTACTGAACTTGGCATACAGCTCTGTCCTTCTCAAGGTCCTCAATACCGACCTCAGATGCTTCTTATGACCTTCCAAGGTCCTGGAATAGACAAGGATGTCGTCTATGAATACAATCACAAAGCGATCCAAGTAAGGTCGGAACACTCTGTTCATGAGATCCATAAACGCTGCTGGAGCATTTGTCAATCCGAAAGGCATTACTAAGAACTCATAATGGCCGTAACGAGTCCTGAATGCTGTCTTCGGAACATCCTCCTCACGAACTCTGAGTTGATGGTAACCTGATCTCAGATTGATCTTAGAGAAATACTTGGCCCCTCTCAATTGATCAAACAAATCATCGATTCGAGGCAAAGGATATCGATTACGCACTGTCACCTTGTTCAATTGTCTGTAATCGATACATAGCCTCATAGTTCCATCCTTCTTCTTTACAAACAACACCGGTGCACCCCAAGGGGAAACACTAGGTCGAATGAATCCAAGATCAACCAATTCCTGCAATTGAATCTTTAACTCCCGCAACTCTGCTGGTGCCATCCTATAAGGAGCTTGATAAATCGGATTTGTGCCTGGGAGGAGTTCGATAGTGAACTCGGTTTCTCTCTGAGGAGGCAAACCAAGAAGATCATCCGGAAAGACATCTGGAAACTCACGAACAATTGGAACATCTTCCAGATTCAGAGTGATCTCCTGAGTATCAATGATGTGGGCTAAGTACCCCACACATCCCTTTTTAAGTAGCCTTTTTGCCGTAATGGCGGAGATGAGACAAGAAGGAAGAACTCTACGTTCTCCACAGAACATAACTTCAGGTTGTCCCGGACTTCTAATCACTACCTCCTTCCTGAAACAATCCACTGATGCCCGATGCTTCTCTAACCAATCCATTCCCAAGATAATGTCAAGATCCACCAAATCTAAGGGGATCAAATCGGCTTCCAATATTGCATCTCCCACTTGGACATAACAACCTTCAAATACCATGTCCGCAAATAGGACATCCCCAGTAGGTAATGAAATACTAAAACTTCCTGCCATGGGTGTGGGTCTAACACTGGCATAAGGTACAAAGCTACTTGCAATGAACGAATGGGTAGCCCCGGGATCTATCAATACACGTGCAAAGTAACCAAAAATAAGTACCGTACCAGTAATAACATCCGGTGTGGCCTGAGCCTCCTGTTGGGTCATGGAGAATACACGGGCATGAGTGGTAGCACGCCCTGGTTGACCCCTTTGATTCCTACCGCCTCGTCCACGGAAAGTGGACTGAACCCCACTGCTCGAAGAAGAACCGGCTGCAGAAGAAGATGCCCCGCCCCGGGTCTGACCATGTCCTCTACTGCTTGGCCTCTGCTGGGCCCCAAGCTCCTGTCCGGTAGTGTCACCAGTAATAAGGAGTGGACACTCACTCCTGTAGTGCCCCGACTGTCCACAACTAAAACAAGTTACCCCGGTCCTCTGAGGAATACTACTCGGCTGTGCACGTTGCGGGCAATTTCTCTTGATATGTCCTGTCTGTCCGCAAAGGAAGCAAGCTGCACTGGTAACAGGCTGATTTCCCGAGTGCTGGCTCCAAGCTGATCGAGAGCCAGACCTACCGCTGCCTGAACTGGATCCTCGTCCTCCAGACCAACCACTACCAGCTGAGCTAGAGCTGGATCCTCCTCTCTTTGATGGACCCTGGCTCGGTCCACCAAAACCTGAAGTATACCTGCGTCGCCTGTTTCCGTCCATACTGTGAGCCTTGGCTACCCTATCTGCTGCTTCGGCCAAAGCTCTCATAGTGGGGTAGATGGTGGCAGTGGTCACCCCCTGTATGTCCCACCACAGGCCATTTTGGAAGCGTCTGCATTTTTCCTCCTCTGTGAGTACTGCCTCAGGTGCAAATCTGGATAATTCATTAAACTTCTGCTCATACTCAAATACTGACATAGTTCCCTGCCTCAAATTTTCAAACTCAGTCTTCTTCGCATTCTGATAAGAGTGTGGATAATACTGTAGGAAGAAGACTCGCTGGAATTCCTCCCAAGTGATGGCAGCAACACTGGGGTAACCCCTCCTGACAGTCTTCCACCAATGATAGGCATTCCCTTTCAGAAGGAAAACAGACAATCGTACTTTGTCTTCCTCTGGACACTGTAAGACATCAAAAATCCTTTCCAAATCAGTAAGCCAAGCCTCTGCTTCAGTAGGGTCTGCACTTCCAAAGAATTCTTTAGCACCTAACTCCTTGACCCTTTTAATATCCAACCCTTCCACATTCCGTCTCCCTTGCCCTTGGAGTGCTGTAGCCATGGTCTGAGTGAACTGGCTAGTGAATTGATTCAGCACTTGTTGGAAATCGTGCACATTGTCTCCCGCTTGTTCTCCAATAGGAGGAGATGAAGATGGAGATGAAGGTGGTGACAGAGATGGAGATTGAGGTGGAGGATTAGGTCCATATCTCTGTGCACGACCACGACCACCTCTCATTCGAGCACCACGGGGATGCATGGTTCTAACAAAAGAAACCACAAAAATCATTAGTACCAACATGCAAAAGAAGCATGAAAGTCACAAGAAAAGAAACCTAATGCTCTGATACCAAGCTGACAGGACCCGCCCCGGATTTCCCCGGAACCCGGGACGGATCCCGCCTTTAAATCCGGCATTCCGCAGATGCCGGGCCCACTTACTAAAAACCGAGACTTTCTACCAAAAATTTTGGCAGTCTCCCCTGTAAACAGGACATAACCCAAATTTCAAACCTGTCAAAAACACAGATATAAAAATACAACCCAACTGCCAGCATGCAATACACAAAGTAGTGTTACAAACTATGGCCTCCGGCCTCAAAATACCAAATCCTAACAGGCGATAACAGAGCATCTAACAGAATTCAACACACTAGCAAAAATGAAGTTTTACTGAATTTACATAGCACTGAGGCTCCGAGGCAAGCTCAAGTACTGCGGCTCGTGATAACAGGGTACAAAACACGGCACTGCAGCTCGTTCCAGTCACTACTGGCTGTGGGGCGCAAAACAGAAAATTGTGAGTGGACAAAACAAAGTTTAGTTCACTTAAAAACCAAAATAATATAACCCCACTGTTAGAAAACCATGCATGCAACAATGCATTAAATCCACCATATACATATATAAATAGTTTGCTCAAACCCGAGCTAAATCCGAAATCCAGTGAAACTTACAAATTAACCCACCCAAACATTTCCTTACAAAACTCAAATCAAACTCTCGAAACCCGTGCCCACCGGCACGATAAGCGGGGAAGTATCCTCGCTCAAAAACAAGAACAAATGCATAGATATATATATATATAAATAAATATATAGTAGAGACATAGTATAGGTATACGACACACCTAATTGTACCGGGGAAACAATCCAACAGGGGATTGTTTGGCTAGCTCACACTTATCCGGCCCTCAAATGTCCATGTGGCTAGGGATGAGTCGTCCAGCTGGGGGACTGACACTCTACCCAGCACGTACGGACGAAGAATCAAGACCCGTACGCCTGGAACCGTCCTACGCGCGCAGACTACCCAACCAAGGGTCTACGGTCAACATCCCGTCAAGGATGCCCCGGCTACTTACATTTCCATAATCACATTCCGAATCCAGGGGAGGTACACAGGGTAGTGCATATAGCACTCCAACTGACTTTCTACTCTCGCATCTTTCCAAGCCTCATAATCATAACTCAAATACCCCCCACAAATACTCTACCAATAATACTTTCCCAAAATAGCATATACATAACATTCAAGATACTTGAATATATCCAAAACCCAAATATATCCCAAATTCTTTACCAACAACAAATGGTTTCAACTTTAAGTATAAGGTAAATTTCATAACCCTTTAAATCCTTATGCATAGAAATTTCATCATAAAAAATCATGCTATTTATTGAAAACAAAGTCCACTCACAAGTAATCCCAAGCTGCGTGACCCCGAGAGGGTCCTGCCTGCTCTGAAGGCGGAGTCGGATTACCTATTTTAGAATACGAACACGATATTAAAATCCAACTCTTCAAAAATGAGACTTTAAAGTAAAATCCTAATTTCCCGGGTTTCTCTTAATTACTAGGAACGAGACGTCCCTAAGGCCCAATTAAAGGTTCCAAGCGCTGTAAAAGTCTCGGAAGACACTCGGTCAACCGGACGGTCAAAACTTTAAGTTAATGAATCGGAACATCCGGGGCTCCGATTCACGATCCGCGAATTCCTATACGATCCTAGGAATACCAGGAATAACATACGTGAAATTGGGTTTGATCCAACGGTCCAAACACACCAAACCCAAAAATCACAGATTAGGTTTAATTGGTTCGAGGTCCATACGATATCCAAATTAAGATCCGTAAACTCCTACGCGCTCGTGATAACGTAAGGATCATTCTAGGATAAAATGGGACTTCTGCCGGACGGCCCACGCGCCGCCCCACGCGCCGGCAGCACGTGGTGGCTCGGTTACTGTTCCGGTGACCGGAAATTCTTGGAATTTTTGCTCCAAACTCCTAACCTAGGTAATACCCCTAATTTGGAGCCTCTTTTGTTCTTGGGCCTACCCCAAATTCGCGACGGAAGTGGCCGGAATTTCAAATTGAAATCCGGCCGAACCCTAACTTCGAAATCGAGCTGTAACCTCTCAAAATTCCGGGAAACCTAACCAACAGCCAGCTAGAGCACGAAGAGTAGATGAGAAACCATACCTCACTCGTCGGAAACGGTGGCCGGATGACGGAGAACGAGCGTCGCGAAGTTCCGCGATTTTCCGGCTGTTTTCTCGCGATTTTCCGACGGCTGGGCGGCGGCTTCCGGCGGGAGATGGACTGGGGTTTGAAGGCGAGGTCAAGCCGGTTCGTTTGCTTCTGGTCTCGCGTGCAGCCGTGGCCGGTGGCCTGAGTTGCAGAGAGAGAAAGGGAGAGCGATGGAGTCGGGGAGAGAGAGAGGTGAGAACGCGCGAGGGAGGACAGAGAGAGGAAAATAGAAACTGAAATTGAAATCTGATTTTTAATCAAAATAATTTCTGAAAATTTCAATTAAGTCCTCAACGATTTTTCGATCGTAACTTCTTCGTTTCAAGTCCGAATCGAGCCTACCGCATGTCTACGGACTCGGCTCAGTACAAGCTTCCTAAAAATACCACTAGTTGCCCCAAACTCTCTCCGGATAAAAGTTGACCTTTTTGCCCCCACTTCAAGGGCAAAATTGGAAATTCCATAATTTAATTAAATTAAATAGTGAAAAGGCTAAATTTTTGGGCCAGGATGTTACACCCTTCACAAAAATTTTAAAAATAATTCGAATAGGAGCACTCAAGCGCTAACCGGGTTAATAAGTTAATAACATCATTTCATACTGATTAATAATTTATCCATTTATTACAATCATAATTGTCTTGAATATCATATTTAACATGGTTGAATATTAATCCCATCATCTACACTATTAAAGACTCAAAATTAATAATTTATACTTCAACAGAGAGAAGAAATACAAAAAATGTTCATAAATCCCAATATTAAGATCCCCTACTTAGACATGTAAAATAGGAGAAAGGGAAATTTATAAAGCTTAAGTTAATCAAAAGAGGAAGAGAATGAGAAAAAAAAATGAGTTTTTACTCCAAGAAGCAAATATATAGCTACACATATAAGTAAAAATATGAGAAAATAAAAAATATGAGTGAGGGCCTGGGCCCACCCTGGTCCTTAGGTGGCTCCGCCACTGCAAACAATCACTATTGACAGAACTATCTCAAAGCAGTTGTAGACATCCCCTAATTTTTGCAAACTCTGTTATCATGAAACTCATTTTGACAGATTTATTTTGAAACTGAGTGAAAACTTTGAAGAAAACTAGCATTACATATCACCTGCATTATGTGAAGGATGCAGAACTCAGTGAAGTGATTGCCTCATGGTTTTGGCTACATTATGTGAAGTTAGAAGTTAGAACCTCCAATTGATTATGCATAAGCATCCGAGGATAGTTGAAAGGGAGCATGCTGCAAAATCCATGACATAACAGTAGAAAACTACCGAACTCTCATCGCCCTACAAATCACATACATATCGCCTATTGTCATACTGGCACTAAGTTCCAATTTCATTAATAACTTAAAAAACATGCTTGTTTATATACTTGAAGATGGTTTAACGTAGCATCTACACAAATACAAGGTCCACTAACATATAAATACAATCTTCAAGAGTAAGTTGTTCTGATAACCAACAAATAAAATAGTGCACTGCATGACTATTAGAAGCATGCATGCTGTGGTATTTCTATGGGAACCCCAAGGCACCTTATGCCAAAGCATCTTAGATAAAGACTGCCTGAACTCTTACCTAGCATTATTCACAGATGACAAATTCGCCTCGATTTGGATTAGAATCCACAGCTTCAATAGACATACATATTCTAAGATGAGAAAGCTCTTCGGTACTCACAATAGCAACCCCCACTGCGTGCGCACATACACACACACCAATAATCTCACCTTCTTACTCAATATCAATAATCTCACCTTCTTACTCAATATCAATAATCTCGCTATTTGAGTCATCCCCAAGAATGTTGTATACTGCCCGAATCAAACTATAAACTAGAGAGAAAATGTCACAAAAGAAGCACAAGTGTATACAAAATCGAAATCTTGACAATCCCCATTACCATTCAAATTTGTACACTAAATACTCAGATTAGCAATTTGATCAAACTCAAAATGAAGCCAAAGAAATTTGCACACATAGATATTTCGTATATTCAAACAGATTGAAAGACATGAATTCTTGCACTATTTTCCACATAATTTAACAACCAAACTACCAAAGCTCAGTCTAACACGAGTTCAGCTAGAGCAGCACATACAAGCTCACTTGCCAAATTCCATGATAAAAATTGAAAATTTTCCTTAAAACAACAGCAAGATTTTCATCGTACATCAGTGAAACTTGAAATCATTACATTTATCATTATTGTCAATAGCAAGACTTTCAAATCAAAAACCTGGACATCACTCAAGGGCATTTGCGGCATTTTCAGGGAGTGTTTGTTGTGCAAATAACTCCCTTATGATCTTGTTGTTGATGGACTTTGGACAAACACTATGATGGATGTATCAAACATTTACATACACAAAAAATAACCAAGCTCAAATGACACAAATAGAGGTTCAGCAATTTGCATACATCCTTTTTGGTGATCCCCTTGAGAAATTTCACTAATGAAGATAGGTTACAACTTTGGTTTACCAATGGAAATCCCCTTAGAACAACTACCCCCACAATCAATTTCTCTCATAGCCCTTGTTTAACACTTTGATGCACTTGAGAACTCTCTCACTCTTTGGTCTTCTGCCTTTGAAGGGAATCCAAAACTTTGTGGTGCCCCACTTCCAAATAAGTGTGGGCCAAATAAGGGCATTGATGCAGATAACAAGAACAACAAAGACGTGGACAATGGGCATCAACTTCCATGGTTTTATATTTTTACTACGTTGGGGTTCATAGTGGAATTTTGGGGAGTTTGTGGTTCTTTAATTATTAACAAGACATGGAGATATGTGTATTTTCAATTCATAGACAATCTACAAGACATGCTCTATGTGATGGTAACAGGATGAAAAGAAGGCTTAGAGGCTAGATATATATTATTAGGGTTAATTACTGTAGACGTCCTTGAACTATGGCCCCAGTTGCAATTGGGTCGTGAACTAATTTTTGTGGCAATTTCATCCTTTAATTAGACAATAAGTTGCAATTAGGTCCTGCCGTAACAGAATCCGTAGGGATTGACCATGTGCGTGTCACGTGCTCTTGTTGTTCGGGGTATCTTCGACTTTTCGTCGTTTAGATTTAGGGTTAATTACTATAGACGTCCTTGAACTATGGCCCCAGTTGCAATTGGGTCCGTGAACTAGAGCCAATAACCAGCACTGTAAGCTCTGACCTTTGAACTGGACATGACCACCACCTCAAAAGGCCTAATGCTCTGAGTATAAATGCCCACCAATCTTTGCCGCAATTGATCACCGCACCCACATCCTGGCTCAATTGAACTTGTCCAACTCCTCGTTCCCAATGAACCCCATTGCTTGAAACTGCTAATCCAATCGAATCCAAACCTGGGTTTGGATTTGAACTGGACTTCCCATAGTACCACATGTACCATCTCTCTTCCTCATCACCCAGGAACCTCTTCACAACTGGTGACCCAACTTCTGCACTGTCCCATGAATTTTCAAAACCCAAACCCAACACCAATCCTTTGGTATTAGAAGAAGAAAATGAGGTTGATATAGGAGAAGATAGTGCATCATTTGAAAAGGGCGTTGATGGGTTTGTCGGTTCTGAATTTAAATTGGGTTCAAGGGTCGAATTCTGTTCTTTCTCGTTGTCAATCATGTCGGTGTCTGGCTTTACGGAGCATCGAGTTATCAGTGAAATGGCTCTGCTTCTAGGGTTAGAGTTTGGGAGACAAAGAGCGTGTACGTTTGGTTTAGTGTGAGGAATTGGAGAGGTTAATGTAGTCGGGTAGGTAGCTATTCCTTGGGTAATTGGAGTTGCAAAAAAGTTAACGGCTTTCATTGTTGTAGCAGAAACGGCTGCTAGTGATGCTGCATCCATGGCTGCCAAGGAGGAGGAGGAGGAGGAGGTCTGTGATAGTGGATTAGGTGATGTATGAGCTGCTGAGACCAATTAAATGCGGACACGTTTTCAAAATTGAAAGGCTCTGAGTTCGGGAGAGACAGGGAGTGGGGTTGAGGGTTCCACCAAGTGCGACCTCGACGAGTCCCGGCCTACTGCTGTTGCAGGTTGGGTTGGGATCTGGGTTTTGAGGGGGGTGGGATAAGGAGGGGGAAATGGGTTGTGAGAGAGAGGGAGAGACAAAGCGAAAGAGAGAGGGACCCTTTTTTCCTTTTTTTTTTTCTTTTTTTTTTCAGTTTTTTTCTTCAGACTCGAAAGGACGTTTTTACCCCTCATTTTGACGGACAAAGTGACAGAGTTGGACGGTAGGATCTAATTGCAACTTATTGTCTAATTAAAGGATGAAATTGCCACAAAAATTAATTCACTGACCCAATTGCAACTGGGGCCATAATTCAAGGACGTCTACAGTAATTGACCCTATATTATTAATATTGTACTTTTTATTTTGCACTTTTTTTTTAGGTGAGACCCAAGGGTATCCACCACCGACAGTAGTGACTAATCCTTTTCGCCGCGGGAGCTCTCCCAATGGAGGTAAACGGCTGGCCACGAAATGCGCTCCATTCCCATGGGCGGGGATCGAACCCCCAACCTCATGGTTAAGGAATGAGGTGAGCTACCACCACACCACATCTCATGGTTTTTATTTGCACTTTCACTTTGCTTTTCCTTTTTTTTTCTTTTTTTTCCTTTTTTTTTGTTCTTTTCAAAGTAACTGGACTCAAATTTAAAGGATATATGTTGTTCTGTTCATAAAGTTATGGGGAAAAAGAAACCCTAAACTCATGCTGACAAGTGGAAATACAATACCATAACCCAATTCAGCTGCAGGAAAAATCTACAACATCATTATGAACTCCTCAATATGCTGTTTCTGATAGATCTGAAGAAAAGCAAAGATAATATATGATGCTGCTGTCCGATTTATTTTGGAGAAAATAAACTACAAATCTCACAACTTATGCTTTACTTTCTTCCCTGTTTAACTTACAAAACCTTAGGGCTCTATTGTGGAGTTTGCATCCATCACACAACCCTGCAGAATAATAAAATTGTGTACAAACTAAAAGAGAAGAACCAAATCTGAAAACGCATTGACTATATCCGTGAGGTTTTTTACTACGGTTAAAAAAACCATGACACATCCTATACAGCTTATAACAACTCTGCAATAAACAAGTTGTAATACATTTGCAATTTAACTCAATTGTCTAAAGTCAATAACGCAACCAGCATTGATATTGGCAAGGCAAATCAGATAAATCCTGTGCTTGAAAGCGGATGATATAATTTCTGGTCATGACATATTCATTTAACAATTTTTTCACATAAAAACGCTGCACTGTCGCCGGATGGACCTCTTCCATATAACATTGGAATGAAGCCCTGAAAACAAATGAGGAGACTCTTGGGACTAGTTGGAAATCATTACATTTATCATAATTGTCACCAGCAAGACTTTCAAATCAAAAACCTGGAGATCACTCAAGGGCATTTACAGCATTTTCAGAGAGCTGTTGCTGCTGCTGTTGTAAAATGGACTTGTGCTGAAGCTCACGCCATTTGTTGATTCCAACAGTGCAAATAACTAGCAGATCAGGTTTCTGTTGTCATCCCACTGCTCAAGCTTAAGAAGACAACAGAGGTATTTGCACCTGTTTCTTTGGCACCTATTTTATATGAACTGTTATCTGGTAGCATAGTTGTTTAATTATGTGACATGCATCTTTATGTCCAGGCTCAACACACAACTATTTTGACGAGGATGTATAGGAAAACTATAGACTTCATAGAAGAAATGACAACTGGTCTGATTCCATATCTTGGCTTTAACATATTCATCGGATGTGCATCTTTTTAGTGTTTTTTGCTGTGATTTCTCACTGATTATTTTTGGGAAGCTCTCCAAGTTGAAATTTGTGACCCTTGATTTCAACAATTTAGAAGGTTCTTTGCCCTCCATCTTTGATGAATTTCACAAACCTTGTAGAACTACACTTGGAATCCAATCCAAGAACTTGGAAGGAGATATCTGCATGCTTGATTTTTCCAGACTTAGTCAATAACTTTACTGGTGCATTTCCAGTAAGCCTTTACTCATGTAGGTCCCTGAAAGCAATTCGATTGACTTTAAATCATCCAGAGGGGCAAATACAACCTCAGATTCTTTCCTTCATTTAAAGCCTTTACTCATGTAGGTCCTTCCTCTCAATTGGTTTGGTGGCAATAGATTGACCAATGTCACAGGAGCAATGAAAATACTAATTCGTTGCACAAGTCTTCGCACACTCTTCCTTTCAGAATCCTTATAACTGCATCGCTTTCAAGCTAACTATAAGAAAATTAAAAAATTAGATGCAAGAGGTTGGGGCGCATTTTATTGCTATCAATATATTTAGCAAGTAGTTGTTAAGTTGTACCCACTCAGAGGGTTGAACGTTATTGCTCTACCAAGAAACGTTATTATAGTAGTTGCCTTCTTGTGGGGCAAATAACTTGGGAAGAATGACATGGAAGGGCATCACTTGAAAACAACTTCCAATTTTGAATTTTCTTAGAAGAATCATCAACAAGAAAACAACTTTGAACTTGGACTTGAGTGATTAACATGGAAGATACGATGGTATCAGTTCTCAGCTGCCTTAAAAATAAAAGGAAATAGTCAAAACATATTCCAGTTTGAATTCAACAAGGATTCTGTTTATCACATATATCTTCTTTCTTTCTTTTGTGAAAAAAAAAAAGGAAAACTTTGAGTACTTGTGAAGGCCAAGTCCTCTCCTGGTGGCCCAAAGGTTTCAATATCAATAATTTGCATTGTGTGGTAGTTGTTTGCCGACTTCTCAATTTGCAAGGATGTTTGCATCTTTTTCAAGCATGGTTGCTCTTATGTATATATATAAATATACCTGTGAGCAACGGCACATACACAAAGCAACATGCTAGTGCAGCCTTATAAACCCAATGGCTCATGCCTTCCTTCTCTTCCTCTTGTTCTCTTACATTATATCTACAAATATTCATGCCTGCAGACAAACTGAACACAGCTCCCTCCTGTTCTTTGCCTCCAATCTCTCTTCTCCTCCTTTAAATTGGACATCCCTTGATTGCTGTCGTTGGAAGGGCATCACTTGTAATCAAGATGGTAGGGTCACCCGTTTGCTCTTACCTTCCGAAGGGCTCAAAGGAGGTATCTCTCCCTCTTCACTTGCAAATCTCACACATCTCAACTCACTTGAACCTTTCCCACAATTCACTTCTTGGTTCACTTGAAACTCACTTCTTCTTGTCTTTGAATCGACTTGAGATCCTCGATTTGAGCTATAATCGTCTATTTGGAGAGCTACCACTTTCTCGACCATCCAGCAATATCCGGACAGTTGATTTGGTCCAGCAATCACTTCTTTGTGAAATTCCATCTTCATTCTTCCAACAAGCAAGCAACTTGACTAGTTTAAATGTCAGCAACAATACCTTCACAGGGTATGTCCCATCCTCTATTTGTCTCCATTCTTCTCCCTCCGTTAGGCTATTGGATTTTTCTTCCAATGTATTCAGTGGCAACCTTGCTCCTGGGCTAGGGAAGTGTTCTGAACTGCAGGTTTTTCGTGCCGGTCATAATAACCTCTCAGGATTACTTCCAGAAGATATCTATAATGCTACCAAACTTGAAGAAATTGCATTACCTCTCAATTCACTACATGGAGCCATTAGTGATAAAATTGTCAACCTCACCAACCTTGCCATCCTTGACCTCTCCTTTAATTCTTTTGGCGGCAAGCTTCCTCCCAATATTGGGGAAGCTTTCCAAGTTGAAATTTGCGACCCTTGATATCAACAATTTAGAAGGTTCTTTGCCCCAGTCTTTGATGAATTGCACAAACCTTGTAGAACTGCGTTTGGGATCCAACAACTTGGAAAGAGATATCTCCATGCTTGATTTTCAGACTAGTCAACTTACTAAACTTGACCTAAGGATGAATAACTTCACTGGTACAATTCCAGTAAGCCTTTACTCATGTCGGTCCTTAAAAGCCATTCGATTGGCTTCAAATCATCTAGAGGGACAAATACAATCTGAGATTCTTTCATTGAAATCCTTGTCCTTCCTCTCGCTTAGTCATAATCGATTCACCAACCTCACAGGGGCAATGAAGATATTGATGAGTTGCAAAAGTCTTCACGCACTCACGCTTGGTGGTTCCTTTGATGGTGAGGGAATGCCATCTGATGATGGACATGGTTGATTTTGACGGATTCCAAAATCTTCGGTTATTGTCTTTGGTTCATTCTAACCTCACTGGTCAAATGCCTGTATGGTTATCAAAGCTCAAGAATCTAGAGATTTGCTTATGGATTTTAATCAAATCACAGGGCCAATTCCAAGTTGGTTGGGGACTCTTCCTAGACTGTTTATATAAGCTTGTCACACACCGAATTTCAGGGGAATTTCCAAAGCAACTTTGCAGACTACCAAGGTTGCTTTATGAACCTTTGCATCT
>BJCG01000313.1:7500-17500 GCA_005406145.1 Prunus yedoensis
GATCCTCAAAAAAAGAAATAAGCAAAGTTCCCTCATTGAGCGAGAAATGGGAAATTCACTGGAAAGTTACAATCCCCACAAGTATAGGCACCTACACGCCTTCATCGACGTTGTTTTTCGACCGGAAGACCGAGAGCTAACTATCGAGACTTTGGGTTTATCCGGACACATACTTCGTGAAATGTTCATGCATGTTTGTTGCCCGGGGCAACAAGATCAAGTTGGTAAGGATTAAAATAGCCATTCATTTTCTATTAATTTCTATGATCATCGATCATAGAGGGGCCCTCTTTACCATTCTGTATAAATGGGCTATTCTATTTGTACAGATATGGTAGAGGGGCGCATTCAATCCTTGTTTGTCCATTTAATTCTCAGTTCTTCTCTTCATCGCGGGGTAGGGTTTAGTGGTGGTAGCAGCAAGTGGTAGCTCGCAAGGCTCATAACCTTGAGGTCACGGGTTCAAATCCCGTCTCCGCAACATTTTTTTGACAAAAAAATCTAAAAATTAATACTGGTTTATTTTGGTGGGAGGAAGGGTAGAGTAGAACCACTATACTATCGTGGTCAATTATACTTAATGCTTTATTCTATTAAATATTTAATTAAATTCATATATTTACCCATTATCCTGGGCGGATAGCGGAATCGAACCCGCGTCTTCTCCTTGGCAAAGAGAAATTTTACCATTCGACTATATCCGCATTATATATAATTTTATTTAGTATTTATAATATTTATATATAAAAAAATAAAATATAAATTTATATCCTTTTAAAACTTCTTATAATACTTATAATACAAATACACAAAAGTTTGACCCCTCCCTCTAATTTTTTTCTTTTCTTTATTTGCATTTTTGGGACTTATATTGAATTTAATGTGTCTCACAACCTGAAGGAATTCGGAGGGAGGGGTCATTTCATTTTTGGATCTAGAACGAATAGGTTCAAGAGATGAGAGAATTAAGGGATACCCACCAGAAAGACTAATCCAATCCATAATGATGTACCGAAAAATACAACATTTTTGTTACCCGACCAACCCTCAGGAGAAGCAAATACAACAGGTCCACTAATCAATAAGATTAATGAAGTAGCAATTAATGCAAAAAAACAGCCAATGGAAAGCAATAGTCATGTTTCTAATCCTCCAATCTACCAACAAAAGAATTATACCATTTGATCCCTTTATCAGCCAAAAATTGTAAAAAAAAAAAAAAAAAACGCATCATGGAAGGATTTTACCATGAATCCCATCATTGATTCTATAATGACTTATTACCACCCTTTGCCACTGCATGAATCGAGGGTCGCTTTTTTTTTACTTTACAAACAAAGGGGCATGCTTGCGGATCATGCATCTATATTTATATATACAGATAGATAGACCTATAGACTCACACCTGATATCTTTCTATAGATAGTAATGGTATCAACTCATATGTCCATGTTCTATTGGGTGGAATAAAATATAAATTTTATTCGGAGAGATGGCCGAGTGGTTGATAGCTCCGGTCTTGAAACCGGTTATAGTTCGAAACAAAGAACTATCGAGGGTTCGAATCCCTCTCTCTCCTTTATACTCGGTTAATAAATTCGTTGCTTTTCTTTATTTTATTGGTTTTGCCCGGCTCAGTAGCATAAAGGAATCGGTAGCATAAAAGGAAATGGCTCGGCTATCCCACTTAGCCGAGCCAGAAAAAAAAAATAGATTTAGAAGATATAAATGAGTAGAAAAGAAAGGAATACTTTAAATATGACCTGATCTACCATACATATTAGGTTTGGGTGGAATCAATTTATTCCTACTTCAAGCATTGGATCTCTGTCTCAGTTAAGAGGAGTCATGGAAAGAACAGGTTCAAAATCACGATCAATTCCTTTTCAAATCCTGCTGCAGCTGCACGAGCCCTTCCCGCGTGCCATAAATGACCTACGAATAGGAAGAATCCTAGAACAAAATGAGAAGTAGCTAACCAACTTCTAGGAGAGACATAATTGACTGCATTGATCTCGGTAGCTACGCCACCCACGGAATTTAAAGAACCTAAAAGGAGCATGAGTCATATATCCGCAGACCGCCGTTCTTGCCAAGGCTGTATGTCTTTTTTCAGCCTACTCAAGTCCAAACCCATTAGGACCCCTTAAAGGTTCTAACCAGGAGCACGCAGATCCCAGAAACGCATAGTTTCTCCTCCAAAAATTGACTTCCCCGGTCGGAGAACGCATTAGATATTTACCTAAACCGGTTAGGTCCTTGAGCAGATCCTACGTTAGCCCCAAGACGTGGTCTCTAACCAAAAAAGTAATGCTTGAGCTTGAGAAGCTTCTGGTCCAGTGGGCCCGTAAAACTCGCTTAGGATAGGCGGTATTATTGAACCAAACAAAGCAACAAGCAATAAAACCAAAAAACAGATAAAGCACCTAAACTATAAGACAGGTAAGCCTCTCCAGACCATACAAGTGCACGGCGAGCCCATGCAAAAGGTTTGGTTAAGATATGCCCGATTCCACCAAGTATACAAAATGGAACCTAACCATACATTGCCCTCCAATTATATCTTCCCAAATCGTCCACACTAACGATCCACCCCTCTCCGCCAAAGGGGGATTTTAGTAAATAACAAATTACAATACTTGGGCTAAGGGTCAAGTTGGTAATTTTTCTTACATCTCCCCCGCCCGGAGCCCAGGTATCATATACACCCCCAAAATAAAGAGCCTTGAATACTAGAAGAAAAAGCACCTATACCTAACAAGATTAAGTGATACCCAAAATTGTAGTCATTTTGTTTCTATCTTTCCATACATAACCGACGAATGGAAAAGATTCTTCAAGAGTCTCGGGTCCCAGAAGTGCATGATAAATACCGCCAAAGCCCAATACTGCAGAGGAAATTAAGTGAAGTACTCCAGACACAAAGTATGAAAGGTGTCTAGACATTCCCCACCCGGACCTACCCCCCAACCTAGAGTAGCTAGGTGGGGAAGTAAAATTAATCCTTGTTCATACATAGGCTTCTCTGGTACGAAATGAGCCACTTCAAATAGGTTCATTGCTCCGGCCCAGAATACGATTTAATCCGGCAGGGCTACATGAGCCCCCAGTAGTTTACCGGATAAATTGATAAGTCGGGCATTCCCGGCCCACCAAGCGAAACCAGTGGTTTCTTGGTCACGACCGCGGCTAAAGCTAAAGTTCCATTAAAGAGCGTTTCCACGGGGTAGAACCCTCAGGGAATATAAGGTTTTCATGAGGCTGATTCTTGAGCCGCCATCCAAGCACGAATCTACCTTCGTTTAAGAGAATATTTTTGGTGTAGAAAGTCTCAAATCAGGATCTTCCGCTGCACGGATTTCCTGAGAAACGAAAGTCATAGCACGTAGGTTCAGGGCCAGACCGACTAATCCAAGAGCACTCATCCACAAACCGGTTACTGGTACAAATAACATAAAGAAATGTAACCAACGTTTATTGGAAAAAGCAACCCCAAAGATTTGGGACCAAACAGCGGTTAGCGGTGACCATTGAATAAGTTTCTTCAGCTTGAGTTGGGTTTAAAAGCACGGAATGTATTTGCACCATCAACCATCTTCAAATAACGTATTTTCTACGGTAGCACCATGAATAGCGCATAACAGAGCAGCGCCCAACACCCAGCACCTCCCATCATATGAAATGGTTTCATGTCCAATTATGAAAACCTTGGAAAAAGAGGATGAATCGAAATATAGCTGCTACACCAAAACTGGGCGCAAAAAACCAACCAGACTGACCCTAGAGGATAAATTAGGAATACAAGATAACAAAAACAGCAATTGGACCGGAGAAGGAATGCAATTGCATTATAAGGTCGCAATTGAACAGATCGAGCAAGTTCAAATTGACGTAACATAAAAACCTATTAGTCCGAAAGCGCCGTTGTAGAGCAACAAAAGTCCACAGACCGCCTAATTGACACCAACGAGTTTAAAATCTCCTTGTGCTTCAGGACCCCCATAGTAACAAACAAAGAGTGTGCTAAACTATTAGCCGGAGTGGAAACTGCGGCGGTTAAGAAGTTACAGCATTCAAATAGGACCTTGCTCAATCCATGGGTTATACCATGAAGTTACAAAGGTTGTACTGTGAACCAACCCCTAAGCGAAATAGGCACAAGGAAAGAGCAATAGGCCCGACCAACCTACAAAAACGAAACGGTCCCTCCGTAACCAGTCATCCATAATATCAAATAAATCATTTTCGTCTTTGGTAAATTTACCAAGGCTATAGTCATAGTGATCCTCTATTCAACTACTTCAACCATTTTCGAACACCTCATAGCATTTTCGAACGTTCGAGGCTTCTATCAATTTATGTATTATTGATTTCTGTACACTGCCCCTTCTTTTGAATGGGTTCGAATAGAAAATAATTTATTGTCTGTAACCCGACCTAGTTTAATCATGAACTCAATTCGGTTATCCCTTCCTATTTCTTAATAACTGCCCGAACATGAATTGTTTTATGATCCATCAATCAGATAGATGAATTTTAGAATTGTTCAAGAAACAAGTGATCCCTTTTCTCGATACCGATAGATCCTAGACATATTCCTCTCGTTCCATCAACTAATCTTAGTCTTGAATCCCGTTGAAGGGGGAGATTGATAAATATTTTTATGTATTCTTCTAATACCATATATTTTATTGCTTTATATTTTACTCTTTTATTTTTAAAATTTCCTATTATTTTATTATATTGTATTTAATTAAATAAATAATAGGAGACTAGAAATGAATTCTCGCATCCATTCTCCATCACATTGTCGGAACAAAAATATCGTATGTATCAATATGGATGGAAATATTTAGTACATGAAATAGTTATTTGCTAGATATTAAATAGATAGATAAGATATAACTAATAAATAAATAAAATAAAAATTGATCTTGTGTTCTGGAATTGGAATCAAAGAAAGATATTTAAAACGGGCGTGACTTGTAATAAATGTTTCTCTGTAAAGGAGGGGAATAGTAATTTATTCATTCCTAATTTATTCCTTTCCTATAGAACATCTAGGAACAAGAGGATTTAATCGGATATATCGACAGATTCCCGCGTAGTCCAAAGAAAAAAAAGATCAAATTTTATCTCTATCGAATTTTAATATCAGAATAGTGGATATAATTATGATGCAATGGGTTAGGTCCACTTACTTTTTCTTTTATTGATTTCTAATCGATTTAATTGGAAAATAGGAAAGGAATATTTTAAGATTCAAGAAGACGACTTATCCTTATTCATTATAATAGCAAATTTATAACCATACTATAATTCATTATAATGTTATAATGTTATAATTTTATTATATATAAAATTATATTAAATCATACGGTTTGTTACTTTGATACTACTTTATTACAAATATTAACAATATATTTATTCGCACTTCAAATATGAATACTACCGCCGGAGTTTTTTTATTTATGAAAAAATCAAAGCCCCTTATCGGATTTGAACCGATGACTTACGCCTTACCATGGCGTTACTCTACCACTGAGTTAAAAGGGCTTGTTTGATTCAATTCCTGAATAAAGCCACTATGAGTTTAGTATAATACTTATTATAATGGATGTACATATATATCTTATAATAAATAAGTATAGGGGTTCATTCAGGAATGATAAATTTTATTTAGCCAGTAAATTAAATTTAAATATAGGGTTGGGGTATACTAGTGAATATAAACGGTTTATTGGATTTGATAAATACAATGAATTGTTTCAAGACCTATGAGTAATACATGTACCCACTAATTTAACAGAAATCCAAAATTTCATTGAATCATTGATAAAGAGATTCGGCGTGGCCTTTGAACCAAATTTTTAGCGAAAAAAATTCTATAGAATCGTGAAAGACGGAAAGGTCCTTCGTATCGAGTCATACCATTCCATTATATTGACAATTTTTAAAAACTATTCATACTATGAGCATAGTATGATGGCGGTCGTGCAAGTATGCCCCCATCGTCTAGCGGTTCAGGACATCTCTCTTTCAAGGAGGCAGCGGGGATTCGACTTCCCCTGGGGGTAGGGTACTACGAAAGGAAGTTGATCATGGATTATCAATAAGCCTGTAATTGATTCTTCCTGGGTCGATGCCCGAGCGGTTAATGGGGACGGACTGTAAATTCGTTGGCAATATGTCTACGCTGGTTCAAATCCAGCTCGGCCCAATAATTCGCCGATCCACCATGAAATAATATAACCCATTTGTTGCTCTCCAGAAATGCCCGATCCCCCAATACGTAAGAGAAAGGTTTTCTGATATCTATACCACTATTTATTTACTCTATTTTTACAACAAATTCTGATCTTGCTAATGATCTAGATTCATATCAGGATCTGTAAGTATAAAGTAAAGAGTAAATAAAAAACTTTTTTTCATTGAAAGAGTGATTATCCGATTGATTTGGCAATAACGAAACGATTACTAGTAATCCAGGCTGCCCTCACTAAAGTGCATATCCATATGGGTATCATATATCACACTCGCGGCTCTGTTACAACACGCCAATTCTAATCTAAATTTAATCTAAATAAATTGAAAGGGTTAGAATGAAATCATAAAAATATATATACTTTATACTTTATTATGGTATTTACTTGGGATTGTAGTTCAATTGGTCAGAGCACCGCCCTGTCAAGGCGGAAGCTGCGGGTTCGAGCCCCGTCAGTCCCGACGAATCCAAATCCAATAAAAAAATATCAATTCATCTCTCTGTTTTTTGTGAAAAGAAGTACAAACAGCAGAATTTAATTCCCAACGGCGATCCCTCTTCTTTTCTTTTCGTTTAACATTTATCATCAAACAAATGGGATAATTCCATTTCTTAGACTAGTACCGATTCGATTGATGGGAGAGAGACATATGTGGATTAGTACAATTATTGTTAGCATCAGATTCGGGATTCCACGGGATACCGTACTGGGCCTGGCTTTTTCGATTACTCCCGATCTGTGGAATGTGGAATAGAGTACTGTATGTTTCCCGGGAGTACATACATAAATGGAATTTGTACGATATAAAATTAATTTAACATAGTTACTGTGATAGATTTAATCTTTAAAAGAAAAGCGTATCCTTTTCTGGCCCGATTTTGTGTAACCTCAATTTATAATTTCACTAATTTGAAATAATCTATCTCATTCAAATTTCACATTGAGCTTTTGGTATATGTGTCCCGTTATTAATCCAAGGAAAGAGGATATTAAAAAAATAAAGATCAAACAGGGATCGCTTTTTTATTAGCGAGGGAATGCAAATTTATTTTTTTAAGGGTTTTTTCCTTGAAAGAACAAACTTTTAAATAATATATAAATATATATAAATAGTGAATTTGATGGAATATTATATTTTTTTATACCGGAACTTGTACTCATCTTTATCATACTTCTTTTGTTTTCCAAGAAGATTAGATCATTAAAAAAATGAGTTTAGAACTTAACTCCTTCCCTTTTTTTAAATTTAGCTTCTATTGTTTGGTGGGGTAGAACCAATGGTAAGTGGAAAGGCGGTTAGATGATACTTCATCAGATGATTGTACAAAGAGGGCGGTAGGTTATAGAAAAGAAAGAATGGAAAAGAATGATAAATAAATAAAGGAATTATTGATTGGATTAGGAATCAAATTTTGAGTTCGGTATGGATAAAAGATCTTCCTATGTTATACTATTCAATTCTTGACGATGAGTCAATTTGATAGCTCAGATATTGTTATTCATGATATTGATCCGATTCGATATCATCGAGATGTAATTCATCCCATTGAATTTACAGGCGAAAGATTTATTATCTCTATGGGATTAACTCCCGAGTTATTTCGAATTAAAGAAAAATTAAACAAATGAGATTATGGAAGTAAATATTCTCGCATTTATTGCTACTGCACTGTTTATTCTAGTTCCTACCGCTTTTTTACTTATAATATACGTAAAAACAGTCAGCCAAGGTGATTAATTTGAATTAAACTTGACTTTTTAGTTCTTATCAATAATTGAAAGAAAAGGATTAAAATTTCGCGTCTTAAATGAAATGGGCAGACTAGAATCATCCGTATTCTATAAGATACGATAGTATGGTAGAAAGAAATATCTGAATCTTTCTACCATACTATCTAGTATTGTGTATAAAGTTGTATTGTAATACAGGTTAATTTAATATAGATCAATCTACAATAGTATCGTCATATTCCTTTCCTATATATAGGGAAATCAATTACATATATACATATAGAATATACATAGTGATAATGTATATAATGTCCCAATTCTATTTCTTTGCTTTATCTATTTGTGTTGATTTCAATTAATTTTAAATAATCGAAAGCGATTAAAAGCGATTATAATTCCTAGATTTCTGATTATTTTCAATATGAATCCCGATCAAAAGAATCAATGACTTCTTCGTCGGAATGCTAACAAAAATTTTTATTATACTATACCCATTTTATTATACCCATTATAGAAGTCATTGATTGAGCAGTTGACAAATGATCCACGGGAACTTCTTCGGAGTCGATTTTTAACGTTTGAACCATGATATGAAATGGGTTCAATAAAACAAGCACAACATAAATAAAATTTCTAAAATAATAAAACAAACGGTAAGTGCGCATGACTCGCCCAAGACATTAGTATGTGCAGTATCTCGTTGGACAACTACAATGTCTATGTTGTTTCCCATAGAAAATGTGTATCCACGTAATGTAATAACAGAATGGTTTTCTCTTTGATCTTTGAACAGTAAAGAGGTAAACAAAAAAAAAGTAAAATAAAAAGGGTTCCGTTCTTCCTCATGGTCCATATACAACTTTTGTAAGAGTCAGTTCATCGAAATAGAAAATTTATGAAGAATTCAGCTGTAATAAATTTCCTACCTTTTGTATTCCTTTTACGTTTTTTTTACTTTCGAAATACGAACACGGAAATAATTGAAATATTTCTTTGATTGAAAGAGTATTCTTCATATTTATTTATTATTCATAGAATACATTACTCCACTAAAATCCAAGATAATTTCTAAATGAATATATTTTCTATTTCAATTTAAAAATTAAATTTTAAATTGAAATAGTGAAATTTAAAATAAAAAAGCTTTGACGAACGATCTATAAAAAAAAAAATTGATACAGTTTAGTTCCTAAACTCAATTAGTAGTACTTCTAGAGTCCACTTCTTCCCCATACTACTAGTGAAAGGGAAAACGTAAAGACTACCATTAAAGCAGCCCAAGCGAGATTTACTATATCCATGTGAATTATGTCCTCTATCTCTATGAAGGAATTATTCAATTATTGTTCACTAATAAATAATAGTGGAATCACTGGCGCAGAGTCAAAAAGTGATTCTGACCCAACATCGTTGATGAAATAATACAAAAAATCCAATTATAACGAGTTCTTATACGATTTCTAGTATAATCAGAAAAGATTAAGCACAAGCAAAATATGTAGAGACCCCCTTGGAGGTATCAAAGAAATGCTACTAACATGTAGAAAAAAAAAAAACCCATTCTTTCTTTTGTTGCTCTTCATTAAGTTAAGTAAAAAGTATAAAAATATAGAAGAAAGCTAGATCACTATCTATCACATACCCTATTTCTTTCCCGTTTTTACCATTTTATTTTGATCTAATCCCTATCGTCTCCCTATTGTCTCTATGAAACAATGGGAAGACGTCCTATTATGTTCTTGACTAGGGGTTAAGAAAAAAAAAATAAAACATATTAAGTAATAAAATATATTAAGTAAAAAGAAGACAATTAGACATTCAATCAATATTAATTAGAGTGAATGCCGGAGCACTCAAAGACTTCCATGAATATGTATACAAAGTATCTTTCGGCCTTTCTGAAACTAAAAATTTAATTGGATTTCCGTCCTGCTATCCAATCTAATTCAAGACCCAATCAGTAGACACTACATTAGGTAATGGAAGGACTATCACGATTTACC
>BJCG01000313.1:25000-27500 GCA_005406145.1 Prunus yedoensis
TATGGTATATAAGCGAAGTAATTCTATGACACCCGTGTGAGTTTGGGTTTCCGCAGTTCACCTAGGACCATAGTATAGTTACTGAATTTCTATGCGAATCAAGATCGAGAAAAGGAAGTTTTCCAATCATTGACTCAAACCCATTGTCGAACCCCAATCAGCGGAATAGGGAGGGTACTTATGGCAGAACGGGCCAATCTGGTCTTTCACAATAAAGTGATAGATGGAACTGCTATTAAACGACTTATTAGGAGATTAATAGATCACTTCGGAATGGCATATACATCACACATCCTGGATCAAGTAAAGACTCTGGGGTTTCGACAAGCCACTGCTACATCCATTTCATTAGGAATTGATGATCTTTTAACAATACCTTCTAAGGGGTGGCTAGTCCAAGATGCTGAACAACAAAGTTTTATTTTGGAAAAACACCATCATTATGGGAATGTACACGCGGTAAAAATTACGCCAATCTATTGAGATATGGTATGCTACAAGTGAATATTTGCGACAAGAAATGAATCCTAATTTTAGGATGACCGACCCTTTTAATCCAGTCCATATGATGTCCTTTTCGGGAGCTAGAGGAAATGCATCCCAAGTACACCAATTAGTAGGTATGAGAGGATTAATGTCGGATCCACAAGGACAAATGATTGATTTACCTATTCAAAGCAATTTACGTGAAGGACTGTCTTTAACAGAATATATAATTTCTTGTTATGGAGCCCGAAAGGGAGTTGTGGATACTGCTGTACGAACATCGGATGCTGGATATCTTACACGCAGACTTGTTGAAGTAGTTCAACACATTGTTGTACGTAGAACAGATTGTGGCACCATCCGAGGCATTTCTGTGAGTCCTCGAAATGGGATGATGCCGGAAAGAATTTTTATACAAACATTGATTGGCCGTGTATTAGCAGACGATATATATATAGGCCCACGATGCATTGCCGTTAGAAATCAAGATATTGGTATTGGACTTGTCAATCGATTCATAACCCTTCAAACACAACCAATATCTATACGAACCCCCTTTACTTGTAAGAGTACATCTTGGATCTGCCGATTATGTTATGGCAGGAGCCCCACTCATGGCGACCTGGTCGAATTGGGAGAAGCTGTGGGTATTATTGCGGGTCAATCTATTGGAGAACCGGGCACTCAACTAACATTAAGAACTTTTCATACCGGTGGAGTATTCACAGGGGGTACTGCAGAACATGTAAGAGCCCCTTCTAATGGAAAAATAAAATTCAACGAGGATTTGGTTCATCCCACACGTACACGTCATGGGCATCCTGCTTTTCTATGTTATATAGACTTGTATGTAACTATTGAGAGTGAAAATATTATACATAACGTGACTATTCCACCCAAAAGTTTGATTTTAGTTCAAAATGATCAATACGTAGAATCAGAACAAGTGATTGCTGAGATTCGCGCGGGAGCATACACTTTAAATTTTAAAGAGAGGGTTCGAAAACATATTTATTCTGACTCAGAGGGAGAAATGCACTGGAGTACTGATGTATACCATGCGCCGGAATTTACATATAGTAATGTACATCTTTTACCAAAAACAAGTCATTTGTGGATATTATCAGGAGGTTCGTGCGGATCCAGTGCAGTCCCTTTTTCACTCCACAAGGATCAAGATCAAACGAACGTTCATTCTCTTTCTGCTGAAGGAAGATATATTTATAGCCTTTCAGTAAATAATGATCAAGTGAAACACAAAAGTTTGAATCTTTCTGGTAAAAAAGAAAGTACTAGTCCTGATTATTCAGAATTAAATAGAATCATATATACGGGTCATTGTAATCTCATATTTCCTGCTATTCTCCATGATAATTCTGATTTTTTTTTATTGACAAAGAGGCGAAGAAATAGATTCATCATTCCATTCCAATCGATTCAAGAACGAGAGAAAGAACTAATGCCCCGTCCCAGTATTTCGATTGAAATACCCATAAATGGTATTTTTCGTAGAAATAGTATTCTTGCTTATTTCGATGATCCTCAATACAGAAGAAAGAGTTCGGGAATTACTAAATATGGAACTGTAGGGTTGCATTCAACCCTCAAAAAAGAGGATTTAATTGAGTATCGAGGAGTTAAAGAATTTAAGCCAAAATACCAAATGAAAGTAGATCGATTTTTTTTCATTCCCGAGGAAGTGCATATTTTACCCGAGTCTTCTTCCATAATGGTACGGAACAATAGTATCATTGGGAGAGATACACGAATCACTTTAAATACAAGAAGCCGAGTAGGCGGATTGGTTCGAATGGAGAAAAAAAAAAAAGAATTGAACTAAAAATCTTTTCTGGAGATATCCATTTTCCTGGAGAGATGGATAAGATATTTCGACACAGCGGCATCTTGATACCACCGGGAACGGTAAAAAAAAATTCCAAGGAATCAAAAAAATTGAAAAATTGGATTTATGTCCAATGGATCACACCCACCAAGAAAAAGTATTTTGTTTTGG
>BJCG01000313.1:32500-42500 GCA_005406145.1 Prunus yedoensis
TAGAAGGGATCGCGAGGCAACCAGAGGCGGAGGGAAAAATACGAGGTACTTTATTGCTTAGTCTGGCTTTTATGGAAGCTTTAACAATTTATGGACTGGTTGTAGCATTAGCCCTTTTATTTGCGAACCCCTTTGTTTAATCCAAAAATATATATTTTTATTTTCTTGGATTTGCTGCTCTTGTTTTTTCGAATTATAGTAAGATTTAACTCCTACAATTAAATTACTTAGGGCCAACAACCCACGGAAAGAGCGGATTTGAGGATGAGGAATTCACACTCCAACTCGCTTTCTTCCTTTACCTTCTTAGTCCAATGGAAGAACTTTTTTTAGGAAGTATTGCAACAAACGAGATATTTCGTAACTGACCTGACATAAGATCTGGTACCTAACTCTAATAAGTATCATTCTTATTGGAAATTTCCACTTATTGGAAATTTCCAATTGAAAAAAAAATCCATTTATAAATCAATATATTTTTTGACTCTATTTAGAAATAGGGAAATTAATAATAAAAATAATACAAAAAAATATAAATAATTAGTCTATCTATAACTATAAGAAAGAGGAGATCATATGAAAAATGTAACCGATTCTTTCCTTTCCTTGGGTTATTGGCCATCCGCCGGGAGTTTCGGGTTTAATACCGATATTTTAGCAACAAATCCAATAAATCTAAGCGTAGTGCTTGGTGTGATTTTTTTTGGAAAGGGAGTGTGTGCGAGTTGTTTATTTCAAGAATAGGCTGGATCCAACCAACTGCATTTTTTTCGTTATAACTAGGAAAAAAAGGTGCATGATTCCGCGAATTTCTTCTGAAAAAAAAATATATATATTTAAGAACCATAGCATTTCGCGATTCATTGGTAAATCTACTTTGATTCTCTCTCAACCAATAATGTAAACCATTAACAGGGTTAAAGCTAAACCGTTTGAAGTTCAGATGCAGCATGGTATTCTTTCTACTACTATGTTAGTTAATCAGTTAATATGGAAGCGGGTTCAAAACAAATAGTTGGAATTTTTTTTTTTTTTCGATATAAAACACTCATGTCGCTAAAATTATTTGAACCCGTTATTTGATTGGAACAAATCGGAAAAACGGGTATTTCACCCCCCCTTTATTTATCTTTTTTATCCAATGCTGAATCGATGGCCTATGTATAAAGTAAGAAGAATTCTTTGGATTAAAAACAAAAAAAGAAACAACCTTGCTGACAATTATTTGTTTGGTCAGAAGAGTCCTCCGAATATTATGTTCTTGGATTAGCGATCCGTTTCGATATTTTCGAATATGAATAGAGAAGAGAGGATAGGCTCATTACATTAAAAAAAAATATGGGAATTACCATAAGTAATTGAAAAAATTGAGCGTGAGAGCCAAATGAAGCGAAAGATTCATGTTTGGTTCGGGAAGGGATCGTGGAAGTTTTGAAATGAATGGAAAGATAATCTACTTTCATTAAGTGATTTATTAGATAATCGAAAACAGAGGATCTTGAAGACTATTCGAAATTCAGAAGAACTACGCGAGGGGGCCCTAGACCAACTGGAAAAAGCCCGGGCCCGCTTACGGAAAGTAGAAACGGAAGCGGATCAGTTTCGAGTGAATGGATACTCTGAAATAGAACGAGAAAAATTGAATTTGATTAATTCCACCTATAAGACTTTGGAACAATTAGAAAATTACAAAAATGAAACCATTCATTTTGAACAACAAAGAGCGATTAATCAAGTTAGACAACGGGTTTTTCAGCAAGCCTTACAAGGAGCTCTAGGAACTCTGAATAGTTGTTTGAACAACGAGTTACATTTACGTACCATAAGTACTAATATTGGTATGTTTGGAACGGTGAAAGAAATAACGGATTAGTCCTTCTAATGCAGGCATTATTTTTTTTCTTCAAAAAAAATAAGAAATACTTATGGTAACCATTCGAGCAGATGAAATTAGTAATATTATCCGCGAACGTATTGAGCAATATAATAGAGAAGTAAAGGTTTTAAATACCGGTACTGTACTTCAAGTAGGCGATGGCATTGCTCGTATTTATGGTCTTGATGAAGTAATGGCAGGTGAATTAGTAGAATTTGAAGAGGGTACGATAGGCATTGCTCTGAATTTGGAATCAAATAATGTTGGTGTTGTATTAATGGGTGACGGTTTGATGATACAAGAGGGGAGTTCTGTAAAAGCAACAGGAAGAATTGCTCAGATACCCGTAAGCGAGGCTTTTTTAGGTCGTGTTATAAATGCACTGGCTAAACCTATTGATGGTCGGGGCGAAATTTCATCTTCTGAATCTCGATTAATTGAATCTCCCGCTCCTGGTATTATTTCGAGACGTTCCGTATACGAGCCTCTTCAAACAGGGCTTATTGCTATTGATTCTATGATCCCTATAGGGCGTGGTCAGCGAGAATTAATTATTGGGGACAGACAGACCGGTAAAACAGCAGTAGCCACAGATACTATTCTCAATCAACAAGGGCAAAATGTAGTATGCGTTTATGTAGCTATCGGTCAAAAAGCATCTTCTGTGGCTCAGGTGGTGACTGCTTTACAGGAAAGGGGAGCAATGGAATACACTATTGTGGTAGCTGAAACGGCGGACTCCCCTGCTACATTACAATACCTTGCTCCTTATACAGGAGCAGCTCTGGCTGAATATTTTATGTACCGTGAACAACACACTTCAATCATTTATGATGATCCCTCCAAACAAGCGCAGGCTTATCGCCAAATGTCTCTTCTATTACGAAGACCGCCGGGCCGCGAAGCTTATCCGGGAGATGTTTTTTATTTACATTCACGCCTTTTGGAAAGAGCCGCTAAATCAAGTTCTCGTTTAGGTGAAGGAAGTATGACTGCTTTACCAATAGTTGAGACCCAATCGGGAGATGTTTCGGCTTATATTCCTACTAATGTAATTTCCATTACAGACGGACAAATATTCTTATCTGCCGATTTATTTAATGCTGGAATCAGACCGGCCATTAATGTGGGTATTTCTGTTTCCAGGGTAGGATCCGCAGCTCAAATTAAAGCCATGAAACAAGTAGCTGGCAAATCAAAATTGGAATTGGCACAATTTGCAGAATTAGAAGCCTTTGCACAATTCGCTTCTGATCTCGATAAAGCTACTCAGAATCAATTGGCAAGAGGTCAACGATTACGTGAGTTGCTCAAACAATCTCAATCATCTCCCCTTTCGGTGGAAGAACAGATACTGACTATTTATACCGGAACGAACGGTTATCTTGATTCATTAGAAATCGGACAGGTAAGGAAATTTCTTGTTGAGTTACGTACTTACTTAACTACGAATAAACCTCAGTTCCAAGAAAATCCATCATTCTACCAAGACATTACCGACGAAGGGAAGCCCTGGTTGAATAAGAGCTATTCAGGAAACAGGGAAACTGGGTTTCTACTTCAGGAACAAGTATAAATAAATACTTGAATCGTCATCCAATCTTAATTAAATTAAAAATTAAATCTTTTCTATAAATCTTTTAGAATTTAAAATATTATATAATTCATTAGGATTATCTAATCTTTAATCTTTATATTATCTTTTAATATATATAATATATTTTATATTATGACTTTCTTTATAAATCTTATGACTTAACAAGTCATTTAAAAATTATTAATCTGATCTATAAATTATAAAATATAGTTTTTTATAATATTCTTTATATAAACTAATAAAACTAAAACTCTTTAGAATATATTAATTATTTAATTTATTTATATGTAATTTAATAAATTTAATAACTATGTAATAAGAGCGTTTCTCTATTCAAGTCATTCAATATCCTTTCTGACATAGAAATCTAAAAAAAAAATACATATGGAAATAAATGCGTCCAATGGATTTGAACCTATACCAAACGGTTTAGAAGACCTCTGTCCTATCCATTAGACAATGGACGCTTTTCATTCCAATTTAATATTGCTTGTTCGGAAAAATAAATGATGCATACATTATTTTTAATTCAATTTTTAATTAATTAAAATCTTAAAATATTTAATAAAAAGAAGATAAGTAAAAGCGGGTAGCGGAATCGAACCGCATCGTTTAGCTTGGAAGGCTAGGGTTATCGTCGACGTTGATTCATCATTTTTTTAACGTCTCTATCAAAACTGAACGTGAAACTTGGGTTTCATTCGGCTCCTTTATGTAAGAGGATAAAATTTCCCAGCTAAGACATGAACGAAATAAAAAAAAAATTCCACCCATAACATCTATGTCAGTTTTCTGTTGAATGTATTCAGAACAACCCCGCTTTTAGACGATCCCTTAAGAAAAGAGGGGGATTATAACAATCTTTCTGTTACTTCGTTCTCTATTTCTATTTGAGAGAATCCTAGGAAAAGCATTTTGTTTCCACCGAGGCTTAAAACAATTTGTCATGTCTCTAGTAAACACAAAGTCATTGTTTAATAGCTATTTTGCTTCAATTTACCTAATACAAATTATAAATTAAAGATTTAGTTACGATTAGAAATACACCCTCTATCTTTATCCATGGATCCTTTATTTATACTTATTCATTTAGAACTTATCCATTTAGAATAGAAGTATTGATCCAATAAAAAAAATTATGTTTCGTAATCTCATAATCCAATTTTTCAACTTTTCATTGATTCTTGGATACAAATCACGAGAATGTATATTATTCCTCGAATTTTTTATTGAGAGGTAAAGGATTAAATCCTTTTAAGAAATAAAGTTTTTGATCGGAATGGAATATTAATCAAACCGAAAGACCCCTTAACTATTAAGGGGTTATAGAACGAATCACACTTTTACCACTAAACTATACCCGCTACAATCCGATTATTGTATATAAATGAACCTTTTGTCGAACAATAAAACAATAAAATTGGTCGTAATAAAAAGTCAAAGTTAAAAGAAAAGATAGGATCATAAAATAATCATTAAAATTAGAGCGTTTACGTGTTGTATCAGAGAACTTAATGAGATGAGGAAAGGAGAATTTTTTTAATTTTTTAATTTAAATAAATCCGTTTATTTACGATTTGTTGGAACAAAAAGGGCGGGCCCGGCCTGGTCAGTACTTAGCCGGGCCGTGGAACTAAAAAGCCCTTCGGATGAAAAAAAATTTTTAAGGGTTTTTTAAAGCCTTTATTTTTTATAATGTAAATAGTATTATCTTTTTCAATTGGAGGAGAGATGGCTGAGTGGACTAAAGCGTCGGATTGTAATCCGTTGTACGAGTTTTTCGTACCGAGGGTTCGAATCCCTCTCTTTCCGTTTTTGTTGATGACTCGATATTTTCTTTCGAATTTTTCGGCGAGCTCTTTTTATTTTTTAATAGTTAAAGAATGTGTAATAAATAAAATATTCTAAGAACATTTAAAAATCAAGCAAGGAAAACAAAAACCTTATTTTTATTCTTCACGTCCAGGATACGTCCTGGATCATTAGACAGGAATCCGAAGATAAAGAGAGAAAACAAAGAATATCACTACCGTGTAAACAAATAGTTTTAGAGTAAGCATTACATAATCTCCAAGATTTTTTTTAGTAAAAAAGAGAATAGATTCTCCGTTTTATACCGCATACCCTACCTTTTTTATTTTTACACCAAGAAATGAAGTGGGGTGATCCAGATTTGTCGCGGTTTGTACAAGAATTTCAATATTTGAATTGAGGGTGTAAGACTTATCTGGTCTTATCAATTCTTAGAGTTTTTTTTTTTTTCAATAAATCCTGAATTTGTCTAGACAAAAAATATCATCGAAAACTTACAGCAGCTTGCCAAACAAAGGCTAACAGAAAAAAAAACAGGGGTATTACTGGCATAAATCTACGATTGGATTTAAAAAAAGCGTAGGCCTCGGGCAATTTGGCGACCGAAAAAACTACTTGAATAAAGAGCGGAATTAAGACAGATCAAACTAAATATATTAAGCATAACAAACATTTTGTTCTTGAGGATAATTGTATTTTATTTATTTTGATTGAGTTATTAATAAATTGAGTTTTTTTATTATTTAATTATTATAAATATGTTATTATTCATAGAAGAGAAAAATGAATAAAAAGAAAATAAGATAGACCAAAAAACTTTCTTTGATTTGAACTCACCCAATCAACAATCCTTCAATTCTCAAATCAAAGAGAATAGAATAAATCATACTTTCATACAATATCTTAATTGAATTATATGTAATGATCAATAATTCAGTTTAATTCTATGTCTACATGTATAAAAATTGTAGTAATTTATTTTATAGATAATAGATATTTAGACTGGAGTTGACGAACAACCAGTACCAATATTAGTGTTTATTAGTGTCGACTAGAAATGGGGCGTGGCCAAGTGGTAAGGCAACGGGTTTTGGTCCCGCTATTCGGAGGTTCGAATCCTTCCGTCCCAGAGCATACCTGACCCATAATCATATTATCATATTATTAATATATAATAAAATATAATATATATATCTATATCATAATAAAATATATAAAAATTAAAGATTGTCTTTTCAAACAGTCTTCCGTTTAAGGGTATAATATTGGTATAGAATGTGATTCTTGTTTCTTTTTTTTTTTTTATATATATATATGAAATCTGAATCATATCTTTTTCATAAATTTAATCTAGTTCAAATAACACGCATACGAAATTTAATCTATTTGTGACTTGTTATACTGATTTTACACTATGAAAAAATAACAACCTAAACCTTAAATCTTTTCTTACATAAGTCTTTTTTATCTATCTTTTTTTATCGTTGATGGGTTAATCCAATATAGATTTTCTCTCTCTTATGATGATAAAAAGTGAATGGTCCTTACTGTAAAACCTTATGCAAAATGCAAATAATGATATCGGGTAGGAAATTATTCAATCAATTAAATCTTTTTAATGATTTCTTATGAGTTCTTGGTACTCGAAGAAGTGTTAAATTGTTGAATTTATCCTATCATCTTACTTGAAGATAGAGATTAAAAATAACTTGTTTATTCGTGCCGAACCGATGATTATTCATGATTCCATAATTGAATCAATTACATACTGGTTCCAAACTGAAGGAATGTTATGGTAAAACTTCGTTTAAAACGATGTGGTAGAAAGCAACGTGCGACTTGAAGGACATGATCCGCTGTGGATTCTTACATCCACCATTTTTATATTATATAGGAATGAAAGTGCTCTTGGCTCGACATCGTTTGTTCTGTTCTACTGGAACCCCCGTTTTTGGAGTGTTGTGATGTAAATAGTACACGATGGAGCTCGAGTAGAAAGTATTGATTAATTTCTCAAGGGCAAGAATCTAAGGTTAGTATCGATCAATAAATTGGAACAACTTCGTAAGTATATTTTCGATATATAAATCTAAAGGATCCAATTCGATTTAATTTCAAATTAATGTTAGAATTGGTAAAACTCTTTCGATCAAATCAAAAGCAAAGTGTATTACGCAGGAAATCAACCATTCATATGATTCTTTGATAGAAAGAAATCACAAAAAACGGTATGTTGCTGCCATTTTGAAACGATTTAAAGATCACCGAAGTAATGTCTAAACCCAATGATTCAAGGCAAAGATAAAGATCCTGGAACAAGGAAATACCATTTTTCAATTGTCTCAATAACTAGATCAGAATGAAGAATCAAAATAGATTCTTAAAGTAGACAGACAAAAGGGGTTAGAGACCACTCAATAAATGAAATACCTAAAAGGTTTCTTTTGAGTTATTTGAGAGTTATTCAACTTGAGTTATGAGGGCGCAAATACAAATAATTTTTTTTTAGGTTGGGGAAGGATAAGAAAAAAGTACTTAAAATCAATAATCTAATTAATTTATTTATTTTATGGATATGTTTGATGTTATAATTCTATACTATAGACATAATAGACATAATTTATAATTTTCTTGAGCCGTACGAGGAGAAAACTTCTTATACGTTTCTAGGGGGGGTATTGTTCATCTATCCCAATGAGCCATTTATCGAATCGTTGCAATTGATGTCCGATCCGACGAGAGGGAAGAGATCTTCGTAAAGTGGGTTTTTATGATCCGATAAAGAATCAATCTATTTAAATGTTCCTGCTATTCTATATTTCCTTGAAAAAGGTGCTCAACCTACAGGAACTGTTCATGATATTTCAAAAAAGGCGGGGGTTTTTACGGAGCTTCGCCTTAATCAACAAACAAAATTCAATTAATGAATATAAAAAAAGAAGATGTGGATGATTTGTATATAGCTTTGGATAACCTTTTTGTTTTGTTGCTATTTCTTCTTTTGTTCTATTCATATCATACTTAATTTATTATTGTTACTATAGAATGTTGTCTTTTATAACAACAAAAATCTATTTTTTATATTTATATAAATAGATAGAAAAAGATCAAGTGAATAAATGAAGTAATCGGGTCTATAAATATAAATATAAAATTTTGAGATTACTGTCAATGAGGTGGTTTTAGGTGGAACTCTATGAACAAATAAAAAAACACAAAGGATTAAACTTGTTTATTTTACTTATCAAATAAACCTCATTTTTTTTCTACCTTTCCCTTTATCTTCCTTAATTTATTCTTCCACCAATACCAATATTGTATATAAATATTGTATATATTATGTAGTGCCAATCCAACACAAGTACTTAGTTTTTTTTATTAAAATTGATTGAAATTTAAATTGTTAGTTAGATTTATAATTTGTTTTCTCTTTTGTATTTTTTTCTCAACATTCATATTGACAACAGTGTATCAAATAAATATAATCCGATCGTGGATAATAAGGATCTATTTATATCTCTGTCCCATAGATTTTATTTCATTCAAATAATGGGTTCTTGGATTTTCTGTGATACAAGAAGTCTTTTTTTGATTATTTTGATTAAGATTAAAATTAATAAAAATCTATATGTACTAATTCATTAATGGATAACATAAGAGACAAGGGGCGGTCTATAAATATTTAAAAATATTTAAAATGCCTATTTTTATCCGTTCATTTTTATTATGTTCAGAATATAATCAATTAGAAATTTAAAAATTTATTTTAATATTTTGATTGCTTTTGATTGCGCTGTGCAATTCAATCTTTTTATTTATTGGGATTCTGATTGTATCTACACATTCTAATTATTGGGGTTGCTAACTCAACGGTAGAGTACTCGGCTTTTAAGTGCGGCTAGCATCTTTTACACACTTGTATGAAGCAACGGATTCGTCCACATCATCGGTAGAGTTTGTAAGACCACGACTGATCCTGAAAGGAATGAATGGAAAAAGCAGCATGTCGTATCAATGGATAATTCTGAGAATATTTCATTCTTACCAAATACGTACAAAACGTTATTTTAATTGTTTGAATTCTTGGCGTGTAACAAAATTGATAAAAAAAAAATAAATAAATTTGGTCGAGTGAATAAATGGGTAGAGCCCTAATTACGGTTCCAATTATAGGGAAATAAAAGTAACGAGCTTCTGTTCTTAATTTTGAATGATTACCCGATCTAATTAGACGTTAAAAATATATTAGTACTTAATGCGGGAAAGACTTTTCCCATGAGTGGATTATAAATTTCTTATGAGTCCTAATTATTAGCTATTACCATTATGGGGTAGAGATAAATGTGTAGAAGAAGGCAGTATATTGATAAAGATTTTTTTTTCAAAATCAAAAGAGCGATTGGATTGAAAAAATAAAGGACTTCTAACCATCTTCTTACCCTAGAGTTAACATAAATCAATTAGATGTAAAAAGAGAGGCTAGGGAGTCTGTTGATGAGTCTTTACTTGTTTCCGAGGTATCCATTCTTTTCTTACTATAATACCTTGTTTTGACTGTATCGTACTGTGTATCATTTGATAACCCAATAAATCACCTATTTCTTTTCTGGTTCAAATAGAATTAAAAATGGAAGAATTTCAAGTATATTTAGAACTAGATAGATATCAGCAACATGACTTCCTATACCCACTTATCTTTCGGGAGTATATTTATG
>BJCG01000314.1:0-66869 GCA_005406145.1 Prunus yedoensis
ATCATCATCACACCAAGCTCACCATCTTCTCTTGAGCTCTCTCTCCTTCCTCCAATTCTTCTAGTTCTAAATTTCTGTTTTAGTTTTATTTTATGGGGAACTAACTCCCTAGCTAAGGCTAGGGGGAAAGCTTTTAATATAAGTGTGTAATTGTTATTAGTTTGATCCAAACTTATGCTTTAATGTGAATTTGTAGTTTTTGTTCAAATGGAATTTGTAGTTTTCTTTTTAATTAATTGATGAATGTTGATAATCTATTTCATGGGTTCAATCATGTTTTTCCCATTGTGTAGTAAAAACTTTCATGCTTTTAAAAGAGAAGAGAATTACTAAAGATTAATAGAATTTTGATAAAGATTATTTTTTGATAGTTTGTTGCCAATGTACAAGTTATGCTTAGAATACTTCTAAAGGAAATTAAAAAGAGCTTTAATTATTTTGAACAACTACAATGGAAAATATTTTGTGGATCAAATTATTAAGAGTTGCATGCTTATGTTAAAAGTGGAACCCCAATGCCTTAGTGTTTTAATCAATTAAATTTTCTCTAAATCAAATCTTGCATAAATCAACCTCTCAATCACACTTGTTCTTTTTCATCTCTGTTATTTTCTTTACACTGCTCTCTGTGGATACGACACTCGGACTTCCGAGCTACACTGCTATACGACACCTCCCTTGGGTTTTGCAAAGTGGTGCGAACAGTAGGATAAACTTTCGAATCATTTTTATTATGTTGAACTTTATTTCTATTTGTAAACTAAACTCTTTAGATTGATCTGATGTCGCCCATGCTAGGGTTGATTGTAAGGCCGGAGGCCATTGATGTTAATTGCATGAATTTACTTTGTGCATGCTGCCGGTTGGTGTTATTGAATGTGTTTTTACATGTTGAGAATTTTGGGAATGTCCATTTTTCAGGGAAGACTCTCCTGAAATTTCGGCAGAAAGTCTCGTTTCTTTAGTAAGTGGGCCCGACATCGGTAGGATGTCGGATAATCCACAGGATTCGTCCCAGATTCCGAGGAGTTCGGGGTGGGTCCTGTCAAATTCATCCTCCAATGAATAGAAATTGTAATGATATAGAAGGGTTGGTAAATTCATAAAAAATGAATATCAAAATATACAAATCAGATCCATCACGGATGTTCTTTGTAATAGTTTTTCCTTTCAAAAAAGAAAGAAAGAAGGCTTAGTAAAAATTATTAAAGCACTTCGCATTGTTTTCATCATTTATCAAGGATTTTAAATCCATCGAAAATCAAAAAAATTATTTGAAGCCTAGTAAAGATGCTTTCTTATTATATATATATATATATATATACAATTATTCTCTTATCTGGATGTCTGCACGTTGTTATCGATGGATGCTATTATAAACAGGTAGGAAAGCAGGGAGAGGTTGTACAAAATACATAGCATTCGCACGATATATATATATTCTCCATGAGCTTGGTGAGTTGAGGTCGGTTCTTTGCCAACTTGACCATGAGCTTAGCATGTCGAGATGGGTTCCTTGCCAACCTGACCACGAGCTTGGTGAATCGAGGTCAGTTATTTGCCAACCTGACCATGAGCTTGGCATGGCGAATTAGGTTCTTTGCCAACCTAACCATGAGCTTGGCATGGCGAGGTGGGTTTTTCACCAAGCTCATAAGCAAAAAGTCCCATATGTAACTGGAGTAGTTCAAATTAATTCAAACTGGACCAAACCATATATCTTCAGTTACCCGTTAGCCACAATTGATACAGAGCTTTGAGTTTGAGACGCCAAAACCAAAGAGAAATAAAAGCAAGGTTAGTCTTTTCCTTCGCTCTTTTTTGTCATAGTTAGACCATATAGCCCATTAAACTATTAATTGAAAGTCTGGGAACTTAAAGAGGCAGCATCTGTTTGTCAAAGTACAGAGCTTGTTACTCTTTATTTGCTACTTTTTCTTCTCCTTGTTTTTTTTTTGCTACTGGCTACTTTTTTTGCCTTGCGTTTTATTTATTCTTCTTTCTTACTTTTGCTCGTTTTCTTCCTTGCTTTTTGTTTCTTTTTTTCTTCTATTTACTTTTCTTTCTTTTCTTCTTCCTTGCTTTTGCTGGTTTCTTCCTGGTCTTCCAACCTTCTTTTTTTTGTTGCTTTCTTCTTCAATCTTGGGCATGGCAGGAGGTGGAGGCTTCTTGGCTTGAAATTGGCGAACCATATTTCCCTTTTTGCTTTTTCCTTGAACCACTAATTTGCGGCCCTGCGTACGACGCCGTTTATGGGGGCGTCGAAACGGGTGAACTGGTGGTTCTGGACAGAGGCTGTGTGTCGTGCACCTTTTTTTTGGTGTTGAGAGAAAAGGAAAATAAACTCTTCTCTCTTTTGGGATCTCTGCTTTTCTTTTCGTATGAGATTTTATTTTCATTATTTCCTTGAAGGCTTGACTGCATTTTTGGGTCCAAAGACAATTTTGAATTCTCTACTCCCTTCTGGTCTCTTGGTGATTTTTCTTTTCTTATTTGTGTTTTGCAGCAATGACCTGATGCTTTGGTGCATTCTTTTCTTTCTGATTTGATTGCATATTTCCGTTTGAAAACTAAGATCTTTTGGGAGGGTTATCATACCGCCAATTAAGATGCTGACTTTGTTTTATCTCATTTGCATCATGTCTTGCCAGCAACAAAGTAAGAACCTTTTATGATATTTGCAAATTGTTGTAGATGAGTGTTGTCTTAGTAACTTGCATGGGCCGTCTGGCTTGGGATTTTTCTTCATTGGCAACTTTTGGAGCACAAGACGTAGATGTGAGTCATCAGCTTTTGTAAACTTTCTGGCAATTAGTAGTATCTGCATATCTTTTAATATTATATTTTCTTCTGTTTATGCATATGGGTGAGACTAAAATAGAGTTGTTGATTTTCTCCGTTTGCAGCATGTTTTGCGATCTCTTCTTTCTCTAATTTGCAGATTCGGAATTTCGATGTGCTGAAGGTGGGTTAGGATATAACATACCATTTTCTGTTTTGGTACTCAAGAACACTCACAAGGTCTTCTCTGAGTACCACAACGTGCCTATGGACACTCGCAAGGTGTTCATAGCACTCAATACAGTGGGGTTCTTGCGGAAGCCCATCTTTACATTCAAAACAGAGAGGTCCTTACGGGAGCTCTCTATGTAAATAGTAGTCATTACCAATTTGAGAAGATCAACACTGTGAGGCTCTTGTAGAAACGCATATGTACCTTCACAATAGAGAAGTCTTGCGAGAGCTCTTTGTGTAAATATCACGATTACTGCCAATTTGAGAGGATTTGTTTACATTTTCCATTGCTGAGACCTCTCTTGATATCAGACATTTCTTGATATCAAACATGGAGGAATTTTCAAGCTTTTGTACAATGGCCTTACACACATTTTTTGCCTGCAAGTTAGTTGTATAGAAAATGATACTCAAATGAATTAGTTTTATACCTTCCCAATGGTATTGTGACAGAGCTTCGTGTCTTCTTTGCTTGTTTCTGCAGTAGTTATGGTATTTTTTCTTCTGTGTAGCCCTTCTATGTTTTCTCTCCTTTGCGTTTTTCCCTTTTTGTTTTCTCCTCTTTTTGTTTTTGCTCACCAATGGTCCCTTTTATAGACCCAGAGAAACTGAAGAGAGTGGAGCCAGTTATGGGCTCACATACTGTGTTTGTACCGTATGTGGGAGTAACTTCCCATTTTCAGTCAACCCCTCAACTCCACACTCCAAAGTCATGTACATGAAGCATATTCTGTTAGTGCTTTCAATATATTAATATTTTCTGAATTCGCCTTGATGCCACGCTGGCTAACCATTAACCCTAGGAATTTTCCTGAGTTGACCCCAAAGGTGCACTTGGCAGGATTAAGCCTCATCTTATACCTCTTTAATACCTCGAAAGTTTCAGCTAGGTCTTGAATGTGATGATCAACTGTGACACTCTTGACTAGCATGTCATCGACATATACCTCCATATTCTTCCCGATCTGGTTGGCAAACATCTGATTGACAAGTCGCTGGTATGTCGTACCTATGTTCTTGAGCTCGAATGGCATGACCTTGTAGCAATAAAGACCTTGGCATGACCCCAAAGGTATGCTCCTGATCTGGTGGGTACATCAAAATTTGGTTGTACCCTCGAGTATGCATCCATGAAACTAAGGAGCTCGTGGCCCGCGGTCAAATCGATGAGCTAATCAATACAGGGTAACGGGAAGTTATCTTTGGGACATGCCTTGTTTAGGTCAGTGAAGTCAAAGCACATTCGCCATTTTACAGGTGACTTCCTCACCATGACCACGTTGGCCAATTAGCTTGGATAGTTGACTTTAAGAATGAAACCAATCTTCGTGAGCTTGTCCACTTCTTGCTTCATGGCAGCATACTGTTCTACATCGTAAGCTCGACGTTTTTGCCTTATTGGCTTGAAGGTGGGATCAATACTTAGATGGTGTGATATGATCTCGAGATCTATTCCCGGCATGTCTTCATACGACTATGCAAAGATCTCAGTGTTCTCACATAGGAAGTTTGTCAGGTCATCACGAATATGAGGTGGTAATTGGGCTCCAATCTTGATGATCTGATATGGGTGATTTCATAGATTTTCACTTTCTCTAAGTTCCCTCCAAGCATCGCTTGTTTTTTACTTGTACCTTATCGTGGGTCAAGCTCAACCCCCACGTGTTTGTGCCTAATAAATCACGGCCATGAAGCTGGCCGAAGGGACCTCCCTCGGCCTTAGCACCCATTCATGAACAAAGACGTGGCGTTTTGTCTGCCCCAAAACAAAGGGAAATTGTGAAGGCATAGTCATCTCGGCCTTACAACCACGGTATCATCCAGCCGAGGCCGAAGGACGAAGGGAACACGGCCGAGGATATTAGAGTCAGATCACCACGTGATAGCCAGGGCCCACACTTCATTTAATGAAGTAATGCCTCTGACTAGCAAACCCACTGGCTGCAAGGAAGCATTTAATGCACGAGGGAAGAGGGGAAGTGACTAGCGTTAGGGTTTGGCGACAGAAATCAGAGTGGTTAAGCGCAGACATTCTCACAAAAATTCTTACAACATAAGGTCAGACCACCACCCACCAGACCAGGGCATTTAATGCGTCTCCACGGCCAGAGGCGCAGGACCCACGATCAGGGGGGCGGCCGAGATTTACCAGGATTCATGGGGTCACACCACCATGCTTCACGATCCCAAATGTCGATTAGACTACCCACTTGCTCTGATCAGGCTCCACCATGCAGATTTTCAGCCTCGATTACTCATCCAAGAGCTCTTCCTATAAATACCAGACTCAAGCTACATTCAAAGGGTTCAAACACCAAACCAAAAGCCTCCCACGGAGCAAATTATATTTTCCTGTAATGCACTTTCAATATCTTTACTTGCTTTCCTAGGAGTAGTGTTAGATTGTAAGGAAAATCCATTCATCAATATATCATACGACCCTTGACTTTCAAGGCGCCGGAGCACCATCTCTGTTACTCTCTCGCTCACCCCATATATCATACGACCGTCGCTCCCTGAGCAACGCGCCGGAGCACCGCCCAAAATCCACCACCAACACCACCATTAAACGGCCTTGTAGCTCAGGCCGTGAACCTGACGGCCGAGATCAGTTCCTCTCTCGGCCACAATCGTTTGATTAGGTGTCGAATTCAAACAGGCGCACCACTTAACCACTTCACCCACATCCACACCTCGACGCACGGTAGACCGTGCTGGCACGCCCGCGCACAACCGCACCGCACCCAAAAGAAGGACGCCACGTGTTAACGCACGTCCCCTCAGCCCGGAGCACCAGGCCGTGAGATTTGCGCAGCAAACACCACGGTCTATCCCATCTCGTTCAACGACGTACATCTCCAACTATTAGAAAAGTTGTGTACACCGTTGTCCGTTGGGGTGCCATTCCAAGTGGCAGAGGTAGTGTGATGCTTCTAATGGAGTTAATGCTGTCCCTAGTGAATTCGAGCATGAGAGTGACCACTGGCATGAGCTCTTCTTGTGATATCTCCATCTGTTCGAAAGCTAATGTAAAGATGATATTGACCGAATTGCTTGTGTCGATGAAAACCCGTTTCACACAAGAATTTGCAACCTCAGCTTGGATTATGAACGGGTCATCATGTGGGTGAACTACACCTCTTTCCTTCACCTCGTTAAAAGTGATCGTCGAGTACTCGAGCTTAGGTGACTTTGGAGTCCGATAGCCTAGACCAATCTAGAGTGCCTTGAGTCCAACTTGGGTACGTCGTGCATACTCCTTTTGTGCTTTGTTGGAGTCCCCAGCTAGAGTTGCTCCACCTGAGATAACATTGATGTCTTTCGTAGCACATGGTTGCTTGTCTGGTGTGTTGTCATGTTGCTTTGCTTGCTTCTTTTCACCCATGAATTGGTTTAGACGACCTTGCCTAATTGGTGTTTCAATCTCATGTTGGAGTTCGTAACATTGATCCGTTGTATGACTGTTATTGCGGTGATATCTGTAATATCGATTTGGATCCTTTCACCCTTTGGAAAACCTCGAAGGTCGGGGGTTTTGGCAACTCAATTTGGACATGGAAGAAGACCTCCTCTCGATTAGTATTCAACGGGGTGTAGTTGTCGAACTGCGGTTGAAATGGATTTTGTGGTTGATCTCGGTCTCTCCCACCTTGCCTAGAATTCTCAAATATTCCTTTCTTGTCGTTTGGCTTATCGCGTACATCATTTCGACCTTCTCTCCGTTTATCTCCTACACTAGGCTGCGATGGATCTTTCCCTTCTGGTGTGTCATATGTCATCTCCTCAGCGATGACATGACTATACACCTCGGACACCAGGTCCTCATAACTCTTAGGTGGAAACTTGTTGACATGAAACAGAAAAGGTCCTCTTTGGAACCCAGCTAGAAGGGCAATATAGGTTGTATGTTTGGAGCAACTAGGGATGCTAATTATTTCTAGATTGAAATGGTTGATGTAGTGTTGCAACTTCTCCTTAGGGCCCTGCCTGATGCTAAGGAGGTAGTTGGGTGGGTACCTCTTCTTTGAGGTAGATAGAAATTGGTTCATGAAGCTCTGTTTGAGCAGGTTAAATGAGCTGATGAAGTCAGGCTTCAAGGACTTGAACCAATCCTTAGTTGATCCTTCTAAGAACAGAGGAAAAGCTAGACATTTCATGGCATCTCCAACATCTTTCACATTCATCTAGTTACTGAAGTCGTTCAAGAAGTCCATCGGGTTGGTGGTCCCATCATAAAGTCGCATCCTGGACTGTTTGAAATCCTTTGGGAGCTTGAATTCAAGGATGTCTCTAGTGAATGGTAGGGTGTCAATTGTCATGGCTAGGTCAAGAGGTCCTGGACCTCGCTCACGCTCGAGGGTTGTTAGGTGGACTTCCAGCTTTTGATCCATCTCATCTTGCATCTGCTTCATAGCTTTCAAAATTCTACTTTCTCCAGCATGCTCTCCTCCATTAGGGCGGACTTCAAACTGATTGACTTCCCGATCACGATCGACCTCACGATCATGATCATGACTGTTAGATAAAAAATGTAATAACGTAATTAAAAATTCACCCAACATAATTTCACTCTTATTTACCAATAAGAGTTTTTATTATTAATTGAGTTCGACCCATTCAAGATAAAAAATATCTCTTAATTATAATCTCTTTTAGAAGAGAACACCCTTTGATTCCAAAGTGAAGAATGAAATAAATAATGGAATTTGATTTGATGTTATGGCTGCATCCAGGAAACCCTAGACTGCCTACATACCCCCTGTCGGGGATCAAGCCTTTTGTAGTTCATTGGAGAATTTGATTGGACATTCAAGGAATGAATGACCCCTTGAAAGAATTTGCGGTGTGAGAAATATTTTATGGAATTTGGATGAATGTGGTTGGACCAGGGATTCAATTTGATTTTGTGGTTGAAAAGTGTTTGTGGCGAATTTGGTTAAGGTAAACCAGGGATTCTGTTTGGACTTGCGGTTGTATCTGGATTGAAATTCCAAATTGTCTACGTATCCTTAGCGGAATCAAACCGGACGTAGTTCAGAAAATGATTTGTGTGGAAATAGATATTTGATTTGTGAAGTTTGGTTGTGGTTGCGTCTATTGGGGTGCTAGACTGCCTACGTACCCTTGATGGGATCAAACCAACGTAGTTCGGAACGATTTGATTGAACTTTCAAGGAATGAATGACCCCTTGAAAGAGTTTGTGGTTGAGAGATTTAAATTTGATCTCATTGAAATTTGTATGGATAGATGACCCATGAGAAAACTTGTAATGGTTTTGTACCATTTTTTAATGTCAATGTCCAAAGAAAATTAATAGGCATTTTAATAAGCCATTAATTTTCTCACATATGGTTGTGAGGATGACATGATTTATTTGGACCAACCCTCAAATATTTTTTGGACTGTTGAGAATTAATAGGTAATTTATTTTGTCAACCCATCAATTTATTTGCGGGCCTTGACATTTGGCCCGTAAGAAAAGAGTCCACGTCAGAGAGGCTTTGAGAGGCAGTTGCATTTGAAACCGATATCCATTTTGGAGGATCAAATTACATATATCTCTTCAATTATTCATCTGCCACAACCAATACGGAGCCTTGGGTCTGAGACGCCAAAACCAGCAAGACTTTCCTTTGCTCATGTCTGTCAAAGTAGACCATGTAGTCCACTAAACATGAATTGAAAGTCATCCCAGGCTTCAACATTTTTTGTCTTCTAGCTAGTCTCGTCATTTTCGTTTTCTTTAAGTTTCTGAGACTTCGACTTTTTTGGCTTCTTGGTTTTAGGCTTATGTTGCTTTTGGGTTCTTCAACAGCCGCAACACAAGAGGTTTCTCAGATGGATCAAATTGGTGTTTCAAAAGTCAAGACTTCTTCTTGGATTTTTGGCTGGGAACATGCGAGTCTCTGCATGAACAACAAAACCAATTGGTTGGGCTTTGGGTTTGCTATTCCTCCCTTCATTCCCTTTTGCTCTGCCATTGGATTTGCCTTTATTTATGACTTTTGGCAAAGATTAAGACTGGAGGAATAATAGAATTTCCAATATGGGTTTCTGCGGGTTCTTCTTCTTCATCAGAGAAGCCTTTTTTTTATTTGTTCTCCTGTTTGTCTCATATTGTCTTCTTCCTTTTTCTTTGGTTTGTGTCTGTGTTTGTTACTCAAGAACACCTGCAAAATTCTCATCAAGTATACTTATGAACACCTGCAAGATGCTCACAGTACTTAATACAGTGGGGTTCTTGCGAAAGCCCATCTGTATATTTTCACAGAAAAGAGGTCCTTGCGAGAGCTCTTTCTATGCAATGTTGCAGTGACATCACCATTTTATGTTTGAGAGGGATCTAATCCTTTCCCTTGCAATTTCTTGAGATCTCTGTGACAAATTGACAGCAAGGGTATGGAGGACTGCACATTCTCAAAGCCTTGACTGGCTGCTGTTTTGACGTCATTATGGTGGCTGCAATTGTTAACAACCAAAGCTCTTTTGCTTGCAAGTTAATTCAACAACAAAGAGCACAGAACCGGCAAATACATTTATATACCTTGCCAATGATGCTTCTGATTTGCTGTTCTAACTGGAGCTGGGTTGTGTTTCTTTTTCTTTTCTGGTGACTTTTACAGCACTTAGTTCCTTCTGGCGTCTTTAGAATTTCAGCAACCTGACTCTTTCTTCTTTGCAGCACTTTGGATTTTCTCCTTTTGCTTCTTGCCTTCAATTTCTACCTCCGTTTCTCTCTGTCCTCTTTTTTTTTCTTCCTCTCCTAGGGTCTCTTTTTATAGACCTAAAGAAAACTGAAAGGAGTGGAGCCAGTTACAGGCTCACGTACTGCGTGGGTGCTGTATGTGGGAGTAACTTCCCATTTCCAGTCAGCCCCTCAACTCCGTACATGAAGCATATCCTGTTACTGCTTTTAATTCATTAATATTTTCTTGTAAAAATATTAATATTAATTCATTTTGGGCCTTAACTGATTTAGCAACATGAGCCCAACTTCTTTAAACTTGGGCCAGAATTTAGTTTGCTGACAACGAATTTTTTATTTCAACAATGACTGATTTCACGATCGCGATTACGAGGTCGTACTTACTGAGCTTTCTTTTCCTCAAGTAAATCTCTTAGGTCAAGATATTCCTTTTGTCTTTCGGCTAGCATACTAAAGAAACTAGAGAATGGTTGTGAGGGCTAGGCTCAAAAGTTTGCAGCTTCCCACAGATCGTTCCATTAGGAGATCGGGGATGACTCTCACCCTTTTCATCGTCATGTCCCTCACGGTGAAGTTTGCCTCGGCGTTGGGGTCCGCTGCTTTGACGATCTCTATGTTCCTGAGACCACTCTTCTAGCCGTCGTTGTCTTCCTGTATGGGTCTTCTCTGCTTCCTCCATGACCTCCTTGTTCTGATCACGGAGTTCGTTAATGTCTTTCCTCATCTCCATCAGGTAGGTCTCAATGTTAGTTAGGCGATTGGATTTTCTCCTTCCTTTCCTCGACGCAGCGGGGGTGACGAGTTCGTTGGGGTTGGACTCTTGACTCATGTTGTCAAGTAAGTGGTTGTTGTCTAAAAACTTAGATGAAAATCAACAAGAAATCGATTCCCACAGACGGTGCGAAACTATTAATGCCTAAAATTAGTTCAACAGAAGATGACCTCTTTGAGATTAAGGTCGGGCAATTCTTCTAGACTAGGTTAGCGTGACCAACCAAGTCGTCCTCCAAAACCTGCAAAACAAGATAAGCTAACGGTGGTAACACCAATGCGGTGCCTACCAAGGGCCCTTCGATGCTTAAGTCAGTCGAGTGTTTGAGAGCAAAAGTGCAGAATAGGTTCTAGTGCTTAGAATTGCGTACCTTTCATGGAGGATGGCCTCAACCTTTTTTATCATCCCAGAACTAGGACTCCAGAACAACCTAATCCTCCTCAGACTAGAACTCCATTTAGATAGATGTTCTGGTGATCTCGAAACATCCCAACTTCTCTGGGACTAGAAGTCCTTTGAGTGAACACCACGTAAATAAGGTTTATGTCAACCTCATGTGCACTGGGCCCAAGCTCATGGACCAATGGGCCCACAAGCCCACACGAGTCAGGGTGGAAAAATATTGTTTGTGTCTAATAAATCTCGGTCATAAATTGACCGGAAGGACTTCCTCTCGGCCCTAGCACCTGCCCATAAACTGAAACGTGGCAGTTCGTTAGACATTTGCCTTCTTAAACGCAAAAGAAGAGCTGCGAAGGCGGAATCCTCTTGGCCTCAAGACCGCGGTATTATAGGCTGAGGCCGAAGGGCGTAAGAGACACGGCCGAAGATATTAAAGTTAAATCACCACGTGACAACAAGGTCCCACACTTCATTTAATGAAGTAACGCTTTTGACTGTTTGCAGCAAACCCACTAGCCGCAAAAAAGCATTTAATGCACGAGGGAAGAAGGGAAGTGACTGAAGTCAGGGTTTGGTGAAGGAAATCAGGGTGGTTAGACCAAACATTCTTACGAAAATTCTTACAGCTTGAGAGATTAGGTCACCAGCTATCAGAGCATTAAATGCGTCTCCACGGCCAGGGGTGCAGAACCCACGATCAGAGCGGCGGCCGAGATTTACCAGGATTTATGGGGTCACACCACCATGCTTCACGATCCCAAATGCCGATTTGACTACCCACTTGCTCTGATCAGGCTCCACCATGCAGATTTTCAGCCTCGATTACTCCTCTAGAGCTCTTCCTATAAATACCAAGCTCGAACGACATTCAAGGGGTTCAAACACCAAACCAAAAGCCTCCCATGAAGCAAATTATATTTTCCTGTCTTTCATTTCTTGTAATGCACTTTCAATACATTTACTTGCTTTCTTAGGAGTAATGATAGATTGTAAGGAAAATCCATTCATCAATATATCATACGACCCTTGATCTTCAAGGCCACCCCATATATCATACGACCCCATATATCATATGACCGTCGCTCTCTGAGCAACGCGCCGGAGCACCATCTAAAACCCACCATCAACACCACCATTAAACGGCCTTGTAGCTCAGGCCGTGAACCTAACGGCCGAGATCAGTTCCTCTCTCGGCTACAATCGTTTGATTAGAAGTCGAACTCAGACAGGCGCACCACTTAACCATTTTATCCAAGCGCATCACTCTCTCGACGCACGGTAGACCGTGCTGGCACGCCCACGCACAACCGCATCGCATCCAAAAGAAGGACGTCACGTGTTGACGCATATCCCCTCGGCCTGGAGCACCAGGCCGTGAGATTTGCGAAGCCAACACTTTTGGCACGCATGGTGGGATTCCTTGACAAAAACTTATGGTAGAAACTAGGGCACAGGCGAAGCTCAAGAATAAGACAGTCGAAATGACTTCCGAGACTCCTGAGTCCACCTCACCGATAAATATCGCCGAGACCAAACAAGCGGTCAGAATCTCGGCCAGCATTCCAATGACAACGGATCGCACGGCCGAGTCTATACAAGAGCAAGCTCTGGTGGAGGATCTGATGGCTAAGTAGGCCTACAGGATAGAGACATCCTTTATGGCCGCAATTGACAGATTTTCCTCAGAGCTACGAACGGTTTTTCAGGAGAGAATGCCGCTAACCTCGTTCACGACACCTCCCAGAGCCGGATAGAGAAGCCAAGAGAGCGAGAGGATTGAACCCTACGGCGAAAGCAGCAGCCTCTGCGGCTCTGGCCGCACCCAAGCGTCAGGCTACGGCCAGCATTCTCAGCTATCGACGAACAGCTGGGGGCAATCCCAGCCTACATGGGCAAATCCCGGACCAACCTACCCAGCAGGAACAGCATACGGCCCACTCCATGCTTTGGCCGTATCATTAGGGCAGAATAGCCCCACGCTTTCCGCGATCCAGCAACTCGGCCCAATCCATACTTTGGTCGTCCAAACGCAGCCTGGCCCAAGCAATGCGACTTCCACGACATCACAACAGCATGGTCAGAGTAGTCGGACCATTGTACCACCGTTGCAGGCATACGGATCGGCCATTCCGATGGCAACACAGACGCACCTAGGTTCCCATTGCCAGGATGATGCAATCCGACAGAGCCAGGTGGCCATGCCACTATGGACAATGGTCCATACGCACCATGGTCAAACCCACGGCGCTTATCTAGTGTCGCCCGGCTCGGTCGCAACGGCCGAGCCCCTTGTTCAAATGGCCCAGCAGATAAGGCCACAAAACGATGTGCAATAGGTCCCGCGGCCGTTTGTGGCCCAACAGGAAACGCCCCCTCTAGGGCTTCGGTTCGAAGACGTCCGGCGAATGATCGAGGACGGCCTGGCTCAGAGGTGGCCGGAAGCGCCAAGGTATACAAAGCCGTACCTGCCAGAGATTGACCGAACCCCAATTCCCCGGAACTATCGGTTGCCAAAATTCATGCTATTCTCCGGGGATGGGCAGACCTCTTCCATTGAACACATAGGCCGTTTCACGGCCCAATGTGGAGAGGCCGATTCGGACGCCCAAAAACTCCGATTATTTGTTCACTCCCTTACCGGTGCGGCATTCTCATGGTTCATAAATCTTGCACCGAATTCGGTGAGGGATTGGTCTGACATGGAAAGGATATTCCACGAACATTTCTATCAGACCAACCAAGAGATAACGGTCGCCGAGCTAGCAAGAATGAGTCAGGCTTCAGACGAGTCACCTCGCGATTATCTGCAACGATTCAAAACATGCAGGAATTGGTGCCTAACAAATCTACTAGAAAGGGAATTTGTCAAAATGGCTGAGGAAGGGATGGAGTTCGAATACTGGAAAAAATTCCAGGGAATCGAATTTCGGGACATGCATGACCTGATCAACAAGGTCGACAGATACGCATCCTTGTTCAAGGAAGAAATTCAAAAGGGACTTACTACAGGAATCCCATCGTCGGCTACGCCAAAGCAGACGGCTCCGCGGAGGCCGAGAGCGGCGAGGCCGAGGTAAGCTCAGCCGAAGTTAGCATAGACAAACCATTTGTCTGCAAAGGGCTTGTCAAGGCCGACAATAGCTGCACAAAGATTCCCGACACCAAATTCGCGGCTCGAGAAACGAAGGCCTACACTTTTGACTTGACAAGGGCCGAGGCTATCTTCGACCTACTATTGACCGAGAAAAAGGTCAAATTGTCTTTCGGGCATAAAATTCCGAAACCCGACGAGCTCAAAGGAAAGACGTTCTGCAAGTACCACAGTTCTTGGTCTCACAACACCAACAACTGTGTTGTCCTGCGAGACGTCATCCAGAAGTTAATAGACGAAAAGAAGCTCCAGTTCCCGGAGAAGGCTGCCATGCAGGTTGACTCTAAGCCTTTCCCTCCACATCTCGTCAACATGGTCAACGCCCAGCTCTGGGCTGTATATAGGGAGGTTCATCGGCCGGTGAAGGGAAAGGAGCGCCGAACCGGAGCCAATGCTTTGTAACCGATGCAAGTGTGAGGTTGGTCAGCCCAGACTGCAGGAGAACAAAAGGAAGGCCGCTGAGCCCTCTCAACCGACTGTGAAGAGATTCGGCGGGCAGTGCGACCCTCGGCCAGCCATCAGAGCAATTTTTGATCGATTGGGGGCACGAACTCCCAGTATCTCGATTGGCCAAAGAGACGAGCCCACCCCTAGGCAAGTCAAGACTTTCAAACCGCCGGTCATGCGGGATGACCGTTGGTACCATGCATGACCTGGGGGCAGGACTGAACCACTGACAAGAACCCAACTGAGGAGAATGCAGAGACAGGTTCAGCAGGCCAGAATACAGACGACCCAGGTCGAGGGTTCCAAACGCCAAAAGAAAATGGCGACCGCAGACGAGCCACTATCTGTGCCAATCGTCTCCTCTGCAACGAAAACGGCCAGCATCAGGTCTCCAAGGACGTGGCGCCCTAGGCAGGACGAGAACCCTCGTAGAACAGCGGCCGTTTCTTTTGAGCCAAAGGCCGTGGCCCTGGAGAAAACAGACGAGGGTATCATCGACGTTTACCATGGAAGGGACCCCCCATTCTCGGCCAATGGTTTGTCCTTCCTCATAGAATTTCATAAAGACCACTCGGCCACCGACCTATACGGCATGACCCTTGAGAACCGCGAAATCGTGGAGTTGGCCCTCAAGAACACTAAGGCAGAGGGGCTCCTCATTACCAGAGGATCTGACTCGGCCATTAAGGCCGTATATCAGGCAAAACGAGAGGCCAGAGCGAGGGGGATGCCAGGTTACCAACCTGACCTGGGAAGATTGGAGGCCAAGGCCCCCTTTAGCAAGGGCGACTTAGAATACCTCCACCAATACTTTACCGTGATTCCGACCGACACTATCTTTGGTCTGATGGCCGAGGAAAAGGCCCGAGTAAGCAGATTGGATGACTACTTGACAGCCAGGGATACATTGGCTAAGGCTAGACGGGCCCTCGAGGAGAAGGTCGAGGCCTCGGACCTCTCTGAGATCAAAGTGTCCACAGGCGATATCATTAGGGCTGCAAGGCCTATGATAGATGGCCCCGGTGATCCTTTCTTTGGGCATGAGGCCGAAGACGACCCCACGTTAGGGATCTCCGATGAGGAATATGAAGGGATCCTCGAGATGGTTGAGGAAAAAGCCCTCGCCAAGGACGACTGCATGGCCGAAGAGGGAGCTGATAGGGGAGACCAGCGCGGGCCAAATGAGTTAAGCATGAGCATGGTCTTGGTACTGCCGTGAGTTTTCAGCCCCAGGAGGGCAGAGCAACGGCCTAGATGATGACGTGGTCGAGGAGCAGCTTGATCAAAGACCATAGACAAAGGAAGAATTGTTGGCCGTGGCCTTTAACGAGGTGATACTCAAACCGTTGTACATCTCGGCTCACGTGGAGGGTGTACCCGTATCCAAAGTCTTCGTTGACTGGGGGGCGACGGTCAATATCCTTCCCTATTCCCTGATGAGGAAGCTGGACAAGTCAAAAGAGGACCTCATCCCCAGCGACGTGGTCATGAGTAGCTTCGTCGGCGATAAATCTAAGACCATTGGGGTATTGCCGTTAAAAATCACCGTGGCTGACCAAACAAGAGTCGCGGCCTTCTACGTAGTCGAGTCCAGTGTGGACTACAATATATTACTCGGCAGAGACTGGATCCATCAATCCGGATGCATACCGTCTTCCCTCTTCCAACTGTTTTTCTTTTGTGACGGTCTGTTTGTGCCTAATAAATCACGACCATGAATCGGCCGAAGGAGCCCCTTTTCTCGGCCCTAGCCCTCGCTCGAAGGATTAAAATGCTGTATTTCGCCAAGATATTTGGCCCTCCTGAAGACGAAAGAAAAATTGCTAAGGCACAATCATCTCAGTCTAGATGATAGGCCGAGGCCGAGGCCGGACAAAATTACGGCCAAAGGCATTAAAGTCAAATCATCACGTGATAGCAGGGTCCCATGCTTCATTTAATGAAGTAATGCCCCTGTTTATTGCAGCAAACCCACTGGCCACACATAAGCATTAAATGCACGAGGGAAGGTGGGAAATGATTGAACTCAGGTTTTGGTGGCAGGAATCAGAGTGATTAGACGCAGACATTCTCACAAGAATTCTTACAGCTTGAGAGATTGGGTGACTAACTATCAGAGCAATAAATGTGCCCCCACGACCAGTTGCGCAGAAACCACGATTAGGGCGGCGGCCGAGATTTACCAGGATTTATGGGGTCACACCACCATACTTCACGATCCCAAATGTTGATTGGACCATCCACTTGCTCTGATCAGGCTCCACCATGCAGATTTTCAGCTTCGATTACTCATCCAAGAACTCTTCCTATAAATACAGAGCGCAAACTACATTCAAAGGGTTCAAACACCAAACCAAAGCCTCCCACGGAGCAATTTATATTTTCCTGTAATGCACTTTCAATATCTTTACTTGCTTTCCTAGGAGTAGTGTTAGACTGTAAGGAAAATCCATTCATCAATATATCATACGACCCTTGATTTTCAAGGCGCCGGAGCACCATCTTTGTTATTCGCTCATTCACCCCATATATCATACGACCGTCGCTCACTGAGCAGCGCGCCGGAGCACCGCCCAAAACCCACTACCAACACCACCACTACTAAACGGCCTTGTAGTTCAGGCCGTGAACCTGACAGCCGAGATTAGTTACTCTCTCGGCTACAATCGTTTGATTAAAAGTCAAGTCCAAACAGGCGCATCATTTCACCACTTCCATCCACACTGTTTGTGCCTAATAAATCACGGCCGTGAATTGGCCGAGGGAATAACGCTTCTCGGCCTCAAGCTGAAGCGCAGCGTTTTGTCAGGGTGTTTGGCTTTCCAGAGAAACACGGGGAAAAATCGCCAAGGCATGGTTATCTCGGCCAAGGTTATAGGCCGAGGCCGAGATCGAGCAAGGTCACGGCCAAAGGCATTAAAGTCAGATCACCACGTGACAGCAGGGTCCCACGCTCCATTTAATGAAGCAAGGTCTCTGTTTATTGCAGCAAACCCACTGGCCAAGAGTGAGCATTTAATGCACGAGGGAAGGTGGGAAGTGATTGGAGTCAGGATTTGGTGACAGAGATCAGAGTGATTAGACACCAACATTCTCACAAAGCTCTTTGCAGCTTGAGAGATTAGGTAATTGGCTATCAGAGCAATAAATGCGTCTCCACGGCCAGAAGCGCAGAACCCACGATCAGGGCGGCGGCCGAGATTCACCGGGATTCATGGAGTCACACCACCATACTTCACGATCCCAAATGTCGATTGGACTACCCACTTGGTATAATCAGGCTCCACCATGCAGATTTTTAGCCTCGATTATCCCTCCAGGAGCTCTACCTATAAATACAAGACTCAGGACCACTTTCAAACGGTTCAAACACCAAACAAAAGCCTCCCACGGAGCAACTTATATTTTCCTGTAATGCACTTTCAATATCTTTACTTGCTTTCCTAGGAGTAGTGTTAGTTTGTAAGGAAAATCCATTCATCAATATATCAACGACCCTTGATTTTCAAGGCGCCGGAGCACCATCCTTGTTGTTCGCTCACTCACACCCATATATCATACGACCGCCGCTCATCGAGTGGCGCGCCGGAGCACCGCCCCAAAACCCACCAAGCACCACCATTCAACGGCCTTGTAGTTCAGGCCGTGAACCTTACAGCCGAGACCAGTTCCTCTCTCGGCTACAATCGTTTGATTAGAAGACGAGTTCAGACGGGCGCACCATCTAAACACTATCAAACATCTCAAAACATCTCGACGCACGGTAGACCGTGCTGGCACGCCCGCGCACAAACGCACCCCGTCCAAAAGCAGGAAGCCGCGTGTTTTCACGCAGATCCCCTCGGCCCGGAAACCCAGGCCGTGAGATTTGCGCGGCAGACACTTTTGGCACGCCGGTGGGATACTTGTCAAGAAACTTATGGTGGAAACCAGGGCACATGCGAAGCTCAAGAACAAAACGGTCGAAATGACTTCTGAGACTCCTGAGTCCACATCACCAATCACCGAGACCGTATATTCGGTCGGGATTTCGGCCAGCATCCCGGTAACGACGGATCGCTCGGCCGAATCCATGCAGGAGCAGGCGGCAGTGGAGGAAATGATGTCCAGGCAGACCTATAGGATAGAGACATCCTTCATGGCCGCAATGGACAGGTTCTCTTCGGAGCTACGGACGCTCTTTCAAGAAAGGATGCCGATAACCTCATCGGCGTCACCTCCCAGAACAGGTCAAGGGAGCCGAGGGCGTGAAAGATTCGAGCTTACGGCGAAGGCAGTAGCCTCGGCTCCTCGACTCACCCACCAACCATCAGGTTACGCCAGCACTCGGTGCTGCCCACAAACAGCTGGGGGCAATCCCAAACCACGTGGGTAAGTCCTGGGCCAACGTACTCAGCAGAGGTAGTGCGTGGGCCGCTCCATGCTTTAGCCGTGTCATTAGGGCACAGCAGTCCCGCACATCCTACGATCCATCCACTCGGCCCAGTTCATACCGCGGCCGTCCACACCCATTCTGGTCCAAATGGCGCAGCCGCTGTATTATCACAACCATACGGTCAGAGCAATGCGACTGTTTCACCATTATCACAGGCGTCGTCGTCATCACCAGGCACCCACCTCCACTACGGGTCGGCCGTCCCAATATCGACGCACACGCCCCTGGTCCAAACCTACGGCGCTCACTTGGCGCCAACTAGCTCGGTCATTCAGACCGAGCCCCTTGTTCAAACGGCCACGCAGGCTGGGCCAAACGACGACGCGCAGCAGGCCCCACGACCGAATGCGGCCCAGCAGGAGGCACCGCATCAGGGGCTCCGATTCGAGGACGTCCGGCGGATGATCGAGGACGGCCTAGCCCAGAGGCGGCCGGATATGCCAAGATACACTCGGCCGTACCCACCAGAAATCGACCGAGTTCTTCTCCCCGGAATTATCGGTTGCCCGAATTCATGTTGTTTTCCGGCGATGGGCAGGCCACATCCATTGAACACATAGGCCGTTTCACGGCCCAGTGTGGGGAGGCCGATTCGGACGCCCAGAAGCTCCGATTATTTGTCCATTCTTTGACCGGCGCTGCTTTCTCTTGGTTCATAAACCTCCCACCAAACTCAATAAGGGATTGGTCTGATATGGAAAGAGTATTTCACGAACATTTCTATCAGACCAACCGAGAGATAACAGTCGCCGAGCTGGCAAGGATGAGCCAAGCATCGGACGAGTCACCTCGTGATTACCTACAACGATTCAAGACCTGTAGGAATTTGTGTCGCACGAACCTACCAGAGAGAGAGTTCGTCAAAATGGCCGAGGAGGGATTAGAGTTCGAATACCGGAAGAAATTCCAGGGGATCGAGTTCCGGGACATGCACGACCTGACCAATAAAGTGGACAGGTATGCATCCTTGTTGAAAGAGGAGATGCAGAAGAAGGCAGCTTCAAAGGGACTTATTACAGAAATCCCATCGTCAGCTACGCCGACACCGACGACTCTACAAGGGCCGAGGGTGACGAAGTAGAGATGAGCTCGGCCGAAATCAGCATAGACAAACCCTTCGTTTGCAAAGGGCTTGTTAAAGCTGACAACAGCCGTACGAAAATTCCTGATGCTAAATTTGCAACACGGGAAACGAAGGCCTACACTTTTGATCTAACGAGGGCCGAGGCTATTTTCGATCTATTATTGGCCGAAAAAATGGTCAAATTATCTTTCGGCCACAAAATTCCGAAACCCGAAGAGCTCAAAGGGAAGACGTTTTGCAAATACCATAGTTCTTGGTCTCATAATACCAACAACTGTGTTGTCCTAACGAGATGTCATTCAGAAGTTGATCGATGAGAAGAAGCTTCAATTCCCAGAGAAGGCGGCCATGCAGGTTGACTCCAAGCCGTTTCCCCCACCTGTGGTCAACATGGTCGACGCCCAACTACCAGCCGGGCACGGCGGAACTCGTTGGGTGGCAAGAGAGAAGGGGGCCATTGACCGAACCGGAGCCATTGATTTGCGAGCATTGCAAACATGAGATCGGTCAGTCCAGACCGCAGGAAAACAAGAGGAAGGCCGTCGAGCCGTCACAGCCAGCCGTAGGGAAGTTCGGCGGTCAGTATAGGGGACGGTCGGCCGGCGGGTCGGTTTTTGAGCGATTGGGAGCGCAGGCCTATGGATGAGCCCGGTCCTAGATTGCTAGGGACTTTCAAGCCACCAGTTATGCATGACGGCCGTTGGTATCATTCACGGCCTGGGGGCAGAGCCGAGCCACTGACAAAAACTCAGCTGAGAAGAATGCAGAGACAAGTTCAGCAGGCCAGGATGCAGACGGCCGAGACCGAAGCCTCGAAACGACAGAGAGAAACCATGGCTACAGACGGGCCGTCATCTGAATCGATTGTGTCCTCCACGGCGACGGCGCCCAAAAACAAGCCTTGGAGGACCTGGCGCGCTACGGGGAACAAAGGTCCCCTCGGACCCTTGCCCATTTTGGTCCAGCCAAAGGCCGCGATCGAGAAGAAGTCTGGCGAAGGTGTCGTCAACATCTACCGCGAGAGAAATTCTCCCTTTTTCGGCCGACGGTTTGGCCTTTCTGAAAGAATTTCATAAGGACCATTCGGCCATAGATCTGTACGGCTTGACCCCTGAGAACCGTGAAATTGTGGAGTTAGCCTTGAAAAATACAAAGGCAGAGGCACTCCTCATCACCCGCAGCTCTGATTCGGTCATTAAGGCCGTATACCAGGCAAATAGAGAGGCCAGAGCGAAGAATCTGCCGAGCTACCAACCCAACCTCGGCAGATTGGAGGCCGATGCCCCTTTTGGTAAGGGCGATTTAGAGTAATCTCCGCCAGTATTTTTCGGTAACTCCGGCGGATACTATCTTTGGCCTGACAACTGAGGAGAGAGCCCGGGTGAACCGCCTGGACGATTATTTGATATCCAGGGACACCTTGGCAAACGCTAGACGGCACTTAAAGAAGGGGTCGAGGCCTCGGAACCCTCTGAAACCAAAGCACCCACGGTCGATATCCCGGAGACAACAGGGCCCATAATTGAGGGCTTCGGTGATCCTTTCTTCGGGCATGAGGCCGAAGATGACCCCACCTTAGGGATCTCAGACGGAGAATATGAGGGGATCTTAAGGATGGCCGAGGAAGAGGTCTTCGCCGAAGACGGCCATGAGGCCGAAGAAGGAGCTGGCCGTGGGAACCCATTGGAGCAAGAGGATTTCAACATCAACATGGTCTTGGTGCTGCCATCCGAATTTTCGGCACCTGGGGGACAGATAAACGGCCTGGATGATGACGTGGCCGAGGAGCAGCTTGGTCAGAGGCCGAAAACAAAAGAAGAATTGTTGGCCGTGGCTTTTAACGAGGTCATACCCAGAGACAAGCCGAACAAATACCGACACCTCAAACCATTATATATTTTGGCTCATATTGAGGGAGTGCCCGTGTCCAAAGTTTTCGTCGACTGTGGGGCGACGGTCAACATCCTTCCGTATTCCTTAATGAAGAAGCTAGACAAATCAAAGGAAGACCTTATTCTCAGCGACGTTGTCATGAGTAGCTTCGTCGGCGACAAGTCCAAAACCATTGGCGTGTTGCCGTTAAAAATTACCGTAGCCGACCAAACTAGGGTCGCAGCGTTCTACGTGGTCGAGTCCCAGCGTCGACTACAACATACTTCTCGGCCGCGACTGGATCCACCAATCCGGGTGCATACCGTCCTCTCTCTTCCAATTACTATTCTTTTGGGACGGTCAGAAGGTGTCTATACACCCGGCCGACGAAAAACCCTTCGAGGCCAACGCCGTTCAGGCTCGGATTTACGATGACGATGTTGGGTGGGTTGTTCTTACCCGGCCACGATGCAGAAGGCCGACCAACCAGAACAACGGCCCAGAAGGTATTGGAATTAGGCGCCGAGAAATATCCGCCAGGATTCGGCGCGCGAAGTGCTGATCGACCTCACCAGCCTATAGATGACAGACAAAGCCACTAAGGAAGAAGGGGCGGCGGCCGTGAATGATCTGGTGGAAAGACTGCTGGAACATTGGGCAAAGGAGTCTCTGCGGCCGAACTCGCCAATCAACTTGATTGAATTTCTCCATGAATCAGACGAGACGGACGTTCTAACGTTGGACGACCTGGAAACGGCACCCGCCGAGATGGAGGATGACTACCCTGAAGTTCAGGACCCTTTGTTAGAGATAAATGTAGGGTCGGAGGCCGAACCACGGCCTCTTTTTGTAAGCCATCTTTTAGATCCTGAGTTAGCGGCCGAAATTGTCGGCCTGCTCCATGAATATAAGGATTGTTTTGCTTGGGATTATCATGAGATGCCAGGTTTACCGAGGAGTTTGGTCGAGCACGAATTGAAAATCAAGGAAGGGTTCAAGCCGTTCCAGCAGCCACCAAGGCGTTTCTCGACCGAGGTTCAGCTCAAAGTTAAGGAGGAAATTGAACGGCTCCTTAAGGCCGGCTTTATCCGAACGGCCCGGTATGTCGAGTGGTTGGCCAACATTGTGCCGGTGCTAAAAAGGACTGGGGCCTTGAGGGTTTGCACTGATTACAGAAACCTCAATCTCGCAACCCCCAAGGATGAATACCCATGCCTATGTCAGATCTCCTGGTAGATGCGGCCGTAAAGCACGAGCTTTTGTCTTTCATGGACGGTCATGCAGGTTATAATCAAATTTTCGTGGCCGAGGAAGACGTCCATAAAACGGCATTCAGGTGTCCCGGCGCTATCGGAACCTACGAATGGTTAGTCATGCCTTTCGGCCTAAAGAACGCCGGTGCGACATACCAGCGGGCTATGAACCCTGATTTTTCACGACCTTATAGGCCGAACCGTTGAAGTCTACATCGACGACGTGGTCATAAAATCCCCATCTAAGGCCGACCATGTGGGGCATCTCCGGCAGGCTTTTGACCGGATGCGGGCGCATGGTCTCAAGATGAACCCAAAGAAGTGTGCCTTCGGCGTCACCGCCGGGAATTCCTTGGTTTCTTGGTTCACCAACGAGGAATCGAGGTAGACAAGAATAAGGCTACGGCCATTATGGCGGCCCCTCCGCCAAGGACCAAGAAGGAGCTTCAGTCTTTCCTCGGCAAAGTTAATTTCTTAAGGCGATTTATATCAAACCTGGCGGGGAAGATTCGGCCGTTGTCCCCTCTGCTAAAGCTAAAAGACACCGAACGGTTTATATGGGGGACAGAGCATCAGGCGGCTCTTGACGACATCAAGAAATATTTGTCCCAGCCGCCGGTTCTTATGCCGCCAAAAAGAGGGAAACCATTGAGGCTCTACATTTCGGCATCGGAAAGTTCTATCGGTTGTTTGCTCGCTCAGAACAATGAGTCTAGGCGTGAGCAGGCGGTGCACTACTTAAGCCGCACTCTCAATACGGCCGAACTAAACTACTCACCAATCGAAAAGGTATGCCTAACGCTCTATTTCGCGGCCACCAAGTTACGACATTACATGCTTCCGTCGGTCGTCCAGATTATCTCTAAAACCGACCTTATCAAGTACATGCTCACTCGGCCGATCATACGCGGCCGAATCGGGAAGTGGACGATGGCGCTGTTCGAATTTACCTTTCAATATGTGGCTCAAAAGTCGGTCAAAGGTCAGGCTTTGGCCGATTTTCTGGCTCATCACCCATCCCAGAGACAGGAGGAAGAGTTGGAGGTCGATATCGGCATGGTCCAGATGGAAAAGAATTACTGGACTATGTACTTCGACGGGTCCAGTACCGAGGCCAGGTCAGGGGCCGGGGTCGTAATTGAATCTCCCCAGGGGCAAAGGTGGCAATTCGCATTCCAACTCGACTTCAAGTGCACCAACAACCAGGCCGAGTACGAAGCACTCATCATCGGTCTTGAAATTTTGATGGAAATGAAGGCGACCCGTGTTTTGGTTTATGGTGATTCCCAGCTGGTGATTAACCAATTAACCGGGGAATACCAGTGTACGAGCGAAAATCTAGCCATGTATTACGTAACGGCCCTCAATACGGCCGATAGGTTCTCCCGAATCTCTTTTGCTCACGTCCCACGCGCCGAGAACCATGAGGCTAACGAGATGGCCCAGGTAGCGTCAGGCGTAAACATCCCAGGCACCGACCATGACCGCGTGATAAGGATCGAGAAGCGCACCTTGCCAGCCTTGGCCGAGCGAGGGATGGTAACGCAGGCATCTTCCGATGTTACCGACGAAGTCGACACGGCCAAAGCCGACTGGCGATACCTCATAGTGAAATATTTGCGCGACCCATCCGGCAGCCATGAAAGGACTACAACGATTTCGGGCTCGGTGTTATCTGATTTATCAGAATGAGCTGTATCGAAAGGGTCAGACGGTTTATTGCTTTTGTGTCCCAACACCGAGGACATCCAGACCATCATGGCCGAGTCTCATGAGGGGGTTTGCGGCGCTCACCAGTCTGGCGTCAAGATGAGATGGTTGATCCGAAGGCACGGCTATTATTGGCCGACCATTTTGAAGGATTGCATAGAATACGCGAAGGGATGTATCAAGTGTCAGATCTACGGCCCTATACAAAGGGTACCGGCCGACGCCTTCCACCCGGTTACCAAACCATGGCCGTTCAGAGGGTGGGCCGTGGATATCATCGGTAAAATCCATCCGGCCGCATCCAACCAACACGCATGGATTTTGGTGGCGACCGATTATTTTACTAAGTGGGTCGAGGCCGAGTCTTATCGGTCAATATCCAGCGCGCAAGTGGTCAGATTTTTCGAGAGTCACATTATCCATCGGTTCGGTATTCCCGAAACAATCACGGCCGACAACGGCCCGGTGTTCGCATCGGCCGAAACACGAGGATATACCGAGAGTATGGGAATTAAATTGATCCATTCAACGCCTTATTATCCCCAATCTAACGGACAGGCCGAGGCAAGCAACAAGGTAATCAAGGGCATCCTTGAAAAAATGATCGAGGAGAGGCCTAGGGCGTGGCACGATCTACTTCCAGAAGCCCTTTGGGCATACCGAGTCTCAAAACGATCGGCCACGGGCACATCTCCTTACGCCTTAACCTACGGTCATGACGCCATTGTTCCTTTGGAATTAAAGGTTCGGTCTCTTCGGGTGACCGAGAAGCTCAGACAAGAGGAGAAGGATTACACGCAGGCCATGGTCCAAGAATTGGAGGACTTGGAGCAATCCAGGCTCGATGCTTATAACTTAATGCAGGCACAAAAGCAAATCGCGGCGAGAGCATACAACAAAAAGGTTAAGCAAAAGACTTTCGCCGAGGGCGACTTAGTTTGGCGAGCCGTGCTTCCTATTGGGACGAAGGACCCTCGGTTCGGCAAATTCTCGCCTAATTGGGAGGGGCCGTTCATTATTGAACGAATCCTTGGCCGAGGTGCTTTTCAGTTAAAAGACAGGGATGGAGAATGGCACAACTTGCCAATCAATGGGGGGCGACGGTCAATATCCTTCCCTATTCCCTGATGAGGAAGCTGGACAAGTCAAAAGAGGACCTCATCCCCAGCGACGTGGTCATGACTAGCTTCGTCGGCGATAAATCTAAGACCATTGGGGTATTGCCGTTAAAAATCACCGTGGCTGACCAAACAAGAGTCGCGGCCTTCTACGTAGTCGAGTCCAGTGTGGACTACAATATATTACTCGGCAGAGACTGGATCCATTAATCCGGATGCATACCGTCTTCCCTCTTCCAACTGTTTTTCTTTTGTGACGGTCTGTTTGTGCCTAATAAATCACGACCATGAATCGGCCGAAGGAGCCCCTTTTCTCGGCCCTAGCCCTCGCTCGAAGGATTAAAATGCTGTGTTTCGCCAAGATATTTGGCCCTCCTGAAGACGAAAGAAAAATTGCTAAGGCACAATCATCTCAGTCTAGATGATAGGCCGAGGCCGAGGCCGGACAAAATTACGGCCAAAGGCATTAAAGTCAAATCATCACGTGATAGCAGGGTCCCATGCTTCATTTAATGAAGTAATGCCCCTGTTTATTGCAGCAAACCCACTGGCCACACATAAGCATTAAATGCACGAGGGAAGGTGGGAAATGATTGAACTCAGGTTTTGGTGGCAGGAATCAGAGTGATTAGACGCAGACATTCTCACAAGAATTCTTACAGCTTGAGAGATTGGGTGACTAACTATCAGAGCAATAAATGTGCCCCCACGACCAGTTGCGCAGAAACCACGATTAGGGCGGCGGCCGAGATTTACCAGGATTTATGGGGTCACACCACCATACTTCACGATCCCAAATGTTGATTGGACCATCCACTTGCTCTGATCAGGCTCCACCATGCAGATTTTCAGCTTCGATTACTCATCCAAGAACTCTTCCTATAAATACAGAGCGCAAACTACATTCAAAGGGTTCAAACACCAAACCAAAGCCTCCCACGGAGCAATTTATATTTTCCTGTAATGCACTTTCAATATCTTTACTTGCTTTCCTAGGAGTAGTGTTAGACTGTAAGGAAAATCCATTCATCAATGTATCATACGACCCTTGATTTTCAAGGCGCCGGAGCACCATCTTTGTTATTCGCTCATTCACCCCATATATCATACGACCGTCGCTCACTGAGCAGCGCGCCGGAGCACCGCCCAAAACCCACTACCAACACCACCACTACTAAACGGCCTTGTAGTTCAGGCCGTGAACCTGACAGCCGAGATTAGTTACTCTCTCGGCTACAATCGTTTGATTAAAAGTCAAGTCCAAACAGGCGCATCATTTCACCACTTCCATCCACACTGTTTGTGCCTAATAAATCACGGCCGTGAATTGGCCGAGGGAATAACGCTTCTCGGCCTCAAGCTGAAGCGCAGCGTTTTGTCAGGGTGTTTGGCTTTCCAGAGAAACACGGGGAAAAATCGCCAAGGCATGGTTATCTCGGCCAAGGTTATAGGCCGAGGCCGAGATCGAGCAAGGTCACGGCCAAAGGCATTAAAGTCAGATCACCACGTGACAGCAGGGTCCCACGCTCCATTTAATGAAGCAAGGTCTCTGTTTATTGCAGCAAACCCACTGGCCAAGAGTGAGCATTTAATGCACGAGGGAAGGTGGGAAGTGATTGGAGTCAGGATTTGGTGACAGAGATCAGAGTGATTAGACACCAACATTCTCACAAAGCTCTTTGCAGCTTGAGAGATTAGGTAATTGGCTATCAGAGCAATAAATGCGTCTCCACGGCCAGAAGCGCAGAACCCACGATCAGGGCGGCGGCCGAGATTCACCGGGATTCATGGAGTCACACCACCATACTTCACGATCCCAAATGTCAATTGGACTACCCACTTGGTATAATCAGGCTCCACCATGCAGATTTTTAGCCTCGATTATCCCTCCAGGAGCTCTACCTATAAATACAAGACTCAGGACCACTTTCAAACGGTTCAAACACCAAACAAAAGCCTCCCACGGAGCAACTTATATTTTCCTGTAATGCACTTTCAATATCTTTACTTGCTTTCCTAGGAGTAGTGTTAGTTTGTAAGGAAAATCCATTCATCAATATATCAAACGACCCTTGATTTTCAAGGCGCCGGAGCACCATCCTTGTTGTTCGCTCACTCACCCCATATATCATACGACCGCCGCTCATCGAGTGGCGCGCCGGAGCACCGCCCCAAAACCCACCAAGCACCACCATTCAACGGCCTTGTAGTTCAGGCCGTGAACCTTACACAGCCGAGACCAGTTCCTCTCTCGGCTACAATCGTTTGATTAGAAGACGAGTTCAGACGGGCGCACCATCTAAACACTATCAAAACATCTCAAACATCTCGACGCACGGTAGACCGTGCTGGCACGCCCGCGCACAAACGCACCCCGTCCAAAAGCAGGAAGCCGCGTGTTTCACGCAGATCCCCTCGGCCCGGGACCCCAGGCCATGAGATTTGCACGGTAGACACTTTTGGCACGCCCAGTGGGACACTTGTCAAAAACTTATGGTGGAAACTAGGGCACAGGCAAAGCTCAAGGACAAAGCAGTCGAAATGACTTCTGAGACTCCTGAGTCCACTTCACCAATCACCACCGAGACCGAACATTCGGTCTGGATCTCGGCCAGCGTTCCAGTAACGACAGATCGCACGGCCGAGTCCATACAAGAACAGGCAGTGGTGGAGGAGCTGATGTCCAAACAGGCCTACAGGATAGAAACGTCCTTCATGGCCGCGATGGACAAATTCTCCTCAGAGCTGCGAACGCTTTTTCAGGAGAGGATGCCGGCAACCTCGCCCACGACGCCTCCCAGAGTCGGACAGAGAGGCCAAGAGCGCGAGAGAATCGAGCCTTACGGCGAAAGCAGCAGCCTCGGCGTCTCTGCTCACACCCAAGCATCAGGTTACGGCCAACATTCTTTGCCGCCGACAAACAGCTGGGGGCAGTCCCAGCCCACATGGGCGAATCCTGGAACAACCCATCCGGCGAAGACAGCCTGCGGCCCACTACACGCCTTAGCCAAAGCATTAGGGCGGGGTAGCCCTGCGTTGTCTACGGTCTACGGCCCAACCCATACTTTGGCCGACCAGGCGCAGTCCGGCCAGAGCAACGTGACCGAAGCTTTACCATAACAATGCGATCAGAAAGGCTTGACCGCCGCACTACCAGTACAAATACACGGTCCGGCCATTCGACAACAACGCAGACGCACCTAGGTTCCCATTATGATGCCATCCAACAGAACCAGGAGGTTATACCTCGATGGCCGGTGGACCAATCCTGCCTCGGTCAAACTCACGAGGTCCTTCTAAAACTACCCAGCTCGGTCGCAGCGGCCGAGCCCGTAGCTCAAACGGCCCGGCAGGAATGGCCGCGAAACGATGCACAGAAAAGTAGGCCGTTTCAAAGGTTTCAGTTCGAAGGAATCTGGCCTATCTTGAAAGAAGGTTTAACACAGGGGGAGCTGGAGGCACCAGGTTACACAAGGCCGTGCTTATCAAGGGAACCTAGAGTTTGGCGCAATTTATTTCCTGAAGTTTTTTGGGCGCGCCGCGCCTCAAAAAACTCAGCTGTGGACACGTCTCCTTATATCTTGGCCAACGGCTATGACACTAATAAACTATTAAAGCGGAGGGTTCGGTTTCTTCAAGTCATCGGGCAACGTGGCCAAAAGAAGAGGTACTACTCACAAATGATGCCCAGGAATTCAGAAAATTCAAAACAGTCGAAAACTCGACGCCTACGACAAAAAGAAAATGGCGCCGAGGACCTACGACAAAAAAGTCAAGAAGAAGAAAAGAGGGAGGTAGGCGAACTAGTTGGATAAACGGTGCGGTCAATATAAAGCGAAAAGTATGCATTCGGTCATTCAGAGAAGACGGGCTGCACCCTATATTCAGTTTGAGAAGGTCATAAAGCGGCCAGTGGAGGCCGAAATAATATATATATGTAAATAAAATGTATGTGTATGGCTAAATATTACATCCCAAAAAATGTTCAAGGACAGCCGCTCGCCGCTCGCCTAGACCCCTTCGCTAAACATCCCCCAGATCATGTAGGTGATCCTTCTCCAAGCGATATCCCCGCCGTCTATGTCCGCCTGCCATCTCGCCCGGATCAGCTTTCGCTCGGCCAGTGCCTTCTTCGTCTCCGTTGCTACTTTAAGAATTTTCTTGGCCGAAGACCTCAACTCGTTCCCCGGCCGCGACCGAGCCATCTCGGCGCTGAAGTATGAGATCCCGATGAGCCTGGAGCTCAGCAATCTGGGCCTCAACCTGCGCAAGCTCTTCATTCTCTCGTTGGACGATGAGGTCATTCTCTTTCAATCGGGCCATTGCAGGTTGGACTTGTTCTTTGATCTCCACCAGCTCTTGCTCGAGCGAGCTCCCTTCGGCCATCCTTGTGACGGCTTCAGCATACCGGTCGATCATCTCCTCGCCTTCGGCCAGACGGGCTTGCAACTCATCCTGCTGAGCCGAGTTTAGCAAACCGAGCGCCATAGCCGTATCCAAGCAGGACCTAAACTCCATGAACGCCCCGACGGCGGTCATCTGATGAACTCCAAGGAGAAGGAACTCTTGGAGCCGTTCAACGACGGTCTTGGAATCCTCGTCCAGGGGAGCCGAGGCCGAGCTACCTCCTTCCTCATGGAGGGTGGCGTATAACTCCTCGAGATCATCAGAGGAGGTGGTCTCCTGGACATGAGAGAGAGGTTGGGTGAGAAACAACTAGCTAGGACACAAGGACATAACAAAAAGAAAGGACCGAATACTCACGACGAGTGAAAGCTCGGTTCTGACCGCCGAAGTAGTCCGCAGGAGACTCAGCACACTCACGACCGTGGCCCCAGTTACCGCCGACTCGGTCACAACCGTCGAGTCCTGGGACAACGGCGTGAGGGGCATGGTCGCAGCAACCGTGGACAAGCGGCAGCGACGATTGGGGAGGCTGAAAACAAAAAAATTTGGTCAAGGGAATAGTGCAAATTTTAAAAAGAGAACGATGAAGTCAGGTATAAAGAAAGCGAACTCTTACCAAGCGGAAGACAATGCCGCTTGGACGACGAGGAGCGGACGACAATGACTCAACAGGCACGACCGCAGCGGCCTCTTCGGCAGCCTCCTCAGCGGCCTCTTCGACGGCCTCCTCGGCACCCTCGTCGGCAGCCTCTTCGGTAGCCTCCTCAGCGGCCTCTTCGGCGGCCTCTTCGGCGGCCTCTTCGGCGGCCTCCTCTGCGGCCTCCTCGGCGGTCTCCTCAGCAGGCGGCAATTTCTGCGGACGCAATCTCAGCATCCAGCATCTCAACCACTTCCTCAGCAGTGGCCGCCTCCTCAACCGCCGCCTTTGCGGTTCCCACCTCCTCGACCACCATCTGGGTAGCGGCCGCTTCCTCTACATGTGACACCTCGGCCGCAGCCTCCTCCTCGACTATTACCACATCCTGAGGAAAGAACCAGATTACCAAAATGCATAACAGGGGAAGGGGGTGACCTAGAAAACAAAGAAAGGAGAAAGAAGGCCAAGGAGAAATACTTACGGCCACAGGGGGAGCTTCGCTCACAATCACAGGAGGGACTTCCTCCTCACCCTCGCCCTCCGAGAGAGCAAAGAGGGTCCTTTTCCTCGGTCGCTCCGCCGTCGCCGTCTCGACCACGGCGCTTCTGGCCGGCGCAGCCTCAGCCGGGGCAGCCTCAGTGCTTGAAGCCTCTCGTCCCCTCTTGCGACCTGGGGCTGCGTAACAAAGAGAAGAAGTAAAAGTGAGGTGAGATGACCAGGGACAAAAATGGCTTAGAGAGGCCAGTAAAATGATAAATAAATAAAATGAGTGAGGCTTACCAGCGGTAGCTGTCGGTCGAGCCAGCGGGGAGGACGGCACGGTCCTGTGAGCCAGCGTCTTTCGCGCCCCCACCACAGGCGTTGCCCTGGGAGCTGGGGCCGCAGTCGAGGGTGGGGCTGCGGTGGAAGCCACGACCGTTGTTCCAGCCGAGGGAGGGGACGTCACCTTAAGTACGGCCATGGCCGGGGTACTCGATCGAGGAGGCCCGGCTGATACCTTCTTTACTTTGCTGCCCTTGGGGGGGAGGGGGTCCCAGTCTGCATTCTTCAGAGCCACCCTCGCGGCCTCTTCAACAGGCCGGATAAATCTGGCCGAGATGCACTCCTCGTACCAGACCCTTCCATCCTCGTCATACGCATTACGACGCGACCAGGGCGTCAGAGTCAGGAAGGTCATCCCCTTTTGGAGCTGGAAGGAAATACCAGCTACGCCGTGCTGCTGGGTAACATCGGCCCTCCAGGACAAGAGCCGGTTCATAGACAAAGGGGGAGGTGGGGCCGTCTGAAACAGGCCGAATTGCCGCGCCACGAAGTTTGGCAGATAAACCTTGGCCCCGGCCTTAGACAGGCCGCAGTGAAGATCACGCGACACGAGGAAGGAGCCCCAGATCTCCTTCAAGTCGTTTTCCGTCTCGTCATCTGGAATGACGGAGAGTTCGTGCGCCAGGAATAGAGGGAACGGCCGAGTAAGGCAGACACGGAACTGCGTGCCCGTTCTCTCGGCCAGGCCATAGAAAAAATTGTAGCAGAGGGCGAGGTGTTATGCTTCCTGGGGGCTCGGGCAAATGCGTTGGCCAGCGGCTCGTCGTCGTTGATGTTGGCCACCGCCCTTAGCTCCGGGAAGTAAGCCTGCAGCCAGAACTGAAAAGCCCATAGCGGACCGCCGTGCTTCGGCTTCATCCCATCAGTGACGATGTCGTGAAGCGTGCGGTAGATGTGGCCAAGCAGAAATGGGCCGAGCGCTAGCCTTCCGCCCTGCGCAAGATAATCAGCTATGTGGGCGAACTCCACGGTGACCTTGTTCGCCTAGGTGCAGAACACAAACTTGCACAGCCAATACAGCAAGAAGGCGGCGTGTTCAACTTCGCCGAGGGGGGCGATGGCGTCATCTTCAGCGCTGTCCTCTATGCCAAAGTTACTGTAGAAGCTGGAGTTGTTGAGCATGTTCTTCGCCTTGCTCCCGGCGATTCTCGTAAGAGCGGGCCATGCGGCCTTAAAACTCCCTTCCACCTCGGGAGCAACGAGTGCGGGGTTCACTTCCACGCCGAGAGGAGAGAGGCCGAATAGGGCGGCCATGTCTAGCACGGTCGGCGCCATCGAAATAGATTTAAGTTGGGTGTTTAGGAGGAAAATGCAGAGAAAAGGCGGTGAACGTGTACTGGAAGAAGGTCCAGAAAAAGGATCAGAGTTTGCAGGTTCTGAAAAGGGGGAAACTCAAGAGTAAAAGAGAGTTGCGAGTTCAGGCAAGATTCTCTAGTAAACTTGGAAGTTCGAGAGCTTGGTAGGCTTGAAGGTTTCAGAGAAGGGTTTTGGCAAAGCTTGGGCGTCTGAGAATTCTGAAAGCGTAAGGAGAAAGCGAGGAAGTCTGGGTTTTTATATTGGCACTAGAATTCGAAACGAAAGGGCGTGTCTCTCTCGAGAGACGTAACGTTCTGTCAGCACGCTCAACAGGCGCAATGACGTGTCAAAAGCCCAGAGACCGTCGTTTCCTCTGACAAAACGAAGCGACGCCCTGGGCAATGATGGCCTACGCGACGTGCCAGAAGCATTAAATACGCCGACTGACCTGCGCATTTAATGCCCCAGTTGTCAATCACTTTAGAAGGAATGCAAGGGGTCCATCCCTTAGAATCCATTCGGCCCCTACCCATGCCGAGGCCGAAGAATCCAGGGATGTGGGGGCAATGTTTGTGCCTAATAAATCACGACCATGAATCGGCCGAAGGAGCCCCTTTTCTCGGCCCTAGCCCTCTCTCGAAGGATTAAAACGCTGTGATTCGCCAAGATATTTGGCCCTCCTGAAGACGAAAGAAAAATTGCTAAGGCACGATCATCTCGGCCTAGATGATAGGCCGAGGCCGAGGCCGGACAAAATTACGGCCAAAGGCATTAAAGTCAAATCATCACGTGATAGCAGGGTCCCATGCTTCATTTAATGAAGTAATGCCCCTGTTTATTGCAGCAAACCCACTGGCCACAAATAAGCATTAAATGCACGAGGGAAGGTGGGAAGTGATTGAAGTCAGGTTTTGGTGGCAGGAATCAGAGTGATTAGACGCAGACATTCTCACAAGAATTCTTACAGCTTGAGAGATTGGGTGACTAACTATCAGAGCAATAAATGCGTCCCCACGGCCAGTTGCGCAGAAACCACGATTAGGGCGGCGGCCGAGATTTACCAGGATTTATGGGGTCACACCACCATACTTCACGATCCCAAATGTCGATTGGACCATCCACTTGCTCTAATCAGGCTCCACCATGCAGATTTTCAGCCTCGATTACTCATCCAAGAACTCTTCCTATAAATACAGAGCTCAAACTACATTCAAAGGGTTCAAACACCAAACCAAAGCCTCCCACGGAGCAATTTATATTTTCCTGTAATGCACTTTCAATATCTTTACTTGCTTTCCTAGGAGTAGTGTTAGACTGTAAGGAAAATCCATTCATCAATATATCATACGACCCTTGATTTTCAAGGCGCCGGAGCACCATCTTTGTTATTCGCTCATTCACCCCATATATCATACGATCGTCGCTCACTGAGCAGCGCGCAGGAGCACCGCCCAAAACCCACCACCAACACCACCACTAAACGGCCTTGTAGTTCAGGCCGTGAACCTGACAGCCAAGATTAGTTCCTCTCTCGGCTACAATCGTTTGATTAAAAGTCAAGTCCAAACAGGCGCATCGTTTCACCACTTCCATCCACACCACATCTCGACGCACGGTAGACCGTGCTGGCACGCCCGCGCACAACCGCACCGCATCCAAAAGCAGGAAGCCGCGTGTCAACGCATATCCCCTCGGCCCGGGACCCCAGGCCGTGAGATTTGCGCGGTAGACACGGTCAGAAGGTGTCCATACACCCGGCAGATGAAAAACCTTTCGAAGCCAACGCCGTGCAAGCACGGATTTACGACGATGACGTTGGATGGGTTATCCTCACTGGCCATGATGCAGGCGGCCGACCAACCAAGACAACGGCCCAGAAAGTGCTGGAGTTAGGCGCCGAGAATGTCCGACAGGATTCGGCGCGCGAATATTGATCGACCTCACTAGTCTCTAGATGACAGACAAAGCCACTAAAGAAGAGGGAGTAGCGGCCGTGACTGACCTGCTGGAAAGACTGCTAGAACATTGGGCGGAGGAATCCTTACGGCCAAACTCACCGATCAACCTGATCGAGTTCCTCCACGAATCGGATGATGTGGACTTTTTGACCTTTGAAAATTTAGAAACGGCGCCTGCCGAGATGGAGGATGACTACCCTGAGGTCCAGGACCCTTTATTAGAAATAAATGTAGGGACGGAGGCCGAACCACGGCCTCTTTTTGTAAGCCAACTTTTGAACTTTGAGTTAACAGTCGAGATTATCGGCCTGCTCCGTGAATATAAGGATTGTTTTGTTTGGGATTATCATGAGATGCCTGGATTACCAAGAAGTTTGGTCGAGCATGAATTAAAGATCAAGGAAGGGTTTAGACCTTTCCAACAGCCGCCAAGGCGGTTCTCGACCGAAGTACAACTTAAAGTCAAGGAGGAAATTGAACGGCTCCTTAAAGCCAGCTTCATTCGTACGGCTCGGTACGTTGAGTGGTTGGCTAACATCGTACCAGTCTTAAAAAGGACTGGGGCTTTTGAGGGTTTGCACCGATTACAGAAACCTGAACCTCGCAACCCCCAAGGACGAGTACCACATGCCTATGTCCGACCTCCTGGTGGATGGAGCCACGAAGCACGAGCTCCTGTCTTTCATGGATGGCCATGCTGGTTACAACCAAATCTTCATAGCCGAGGAAGATGTCCACAAGACAGTGTTCAGATGTCCAGGCGCAATCAGAACCTATGAGTGGGTGGTCATGCCGTTCGGCCTAAAGAACGCCGGTGCAACATACCAACGAGCTATGAACCTTATTTTCCACGACCTTATTGGCCGAACCGTTGAAGTCTACATTGACGACGTGGTTGTGAAATTCTCATCCAAAGCTGACCACGTAGGGCATCTCCGACAGGCTTTCAACCGAATGCGGGCGCACGGCCTAAAGATGAAACCTAAGAAATGTGCTTTCGGCGTCACTGCTGGGAACTTTCTCGGTTTCTTGGTTCACCAACGAGGGATCGAGGTGGATAAAATAAAGCTACGGCCATTATGGCCGCACCTCCGCCGAGGACCAAGAAGGAACTCCAGTCCTTCCTCGGCAAGGTCAACTTTTTGAGGCGATTCATATCCAACTTGGTAGGGAAAATCCAGCCGTTGACTCCTCTGCTCAAACTGAAAGACACGGAACGGTTCGTGTGGGGGGCAGAGCATCAAGCAGCCCTCGACGACATCAAGAGATATTTATCTCAACCACCGGTCCTTATGCCGCCGAAAAGAGGGAAACCCTTGAGGCTTTACATTTCGGCTTCAGAGGGCTCTATCGGCTGTCTGCTGGCTCAGAACAACGAGTCTGAACGAGAACAAGCAGTACACTATCTGAGCCGCACCCTTAACATAGCCGAGCTAAACTATTCACCGATTGAAAAGTTATGCCTAGCACTCTACTTCGCGGCTACCAAGTTGCGTCACTACATGCTTCCTTCGGTCGTTCAGATCATCTCCAAGACCGACCTCATCAAGTATATGCTCACTCGGCCGATCATGCGAGGCCGAATCGGGAAGTGGACGATGGCGTTATCAGAGTTCACCTTCCAATATGTGGCTCAGAAATCGGTCAAGGGTCAGGAGTTGGCTCACCACCCGGCTCAGGGACAGGAAGAAGAGTTAGAGGTCGAGATCGGCATGGCCCGCATGGAGAAGAACTACTAGACCATGTACTTCGATGGCTCTAGTACCGAGGCCAGATCTGGGGCCGGAGTTGTGATTGAGTCCCCTCAAGGACAAAGGTGGCAATTTGCGTTTCAACTTGATTTTAAATGCACGAATAATTAGGCCGAATATGAAGCACTCATCATTGGTCTCGAAATTCTAAAGAAATGAAGGCAACCCGTGTCTTGGTCTACGGTGATTCTCAGCTAGTAATTAACCAACTGACTGGGGAATACCAGTGCACGAGCGAGAATTTAACTATGTACTACGTAACAGCCCTCAATACGGCCGATGAGTTTTCTAGGATCTCCTTTGTTCACGTACCGCGCGTCGAAAATCATGAGGCCAATGAGATGGCCCAGGTAGCGTCAGGTGTGAATATTTCGGACAGCGACCACGATCGCGTGATAAGAATCGAGAGGCGTACCCTGCCGGCTTTGGCCGAGCGAGGAATGACAACGCAAGTGTCGTCGGCCGAAATCACCAATGAAGTCAACACGGCCGAAGCCGACTGGCGCTACCCCATAGCGAAGTATCTGCGCGACCCCTCCGGCAACCATGAAAGGACTACGTGTTTCCGATCTCGGTGTTATTTGATTTATCAGAATGAGCTGTATCGAAAGGGATCAGATGGCTTATTGCTCCTATGTCCCAGCGCCGAAGACATTAAGGTTATCATGACCGAATCTCATGAGGGGATTTGCGGCGCTCATCAGTCTGGCATCAAGATGAGATGGTTGGTTCGGAGGCACGGCTATTATTGGCCGACCGTTTTAAAAGACTATATAGAATACGCAAAAGGGTGTATCAAGTGTCAAATCTACAGCCCCATACAAACGGTACCGACCGAAGCCCTCCACCCGGTGACTAAGCCATGGCCGTTCAGAGGGTGGGCCGTCGACTTCATTGGCAAAATCTATCCGGCCGCGTCCAACCAGCACGCATGGATTTGGTGGCAACCGACTATTTTACTAAATGGGTCGAGGCAGAGTCTTATCGGTCCATTTCTAGCGCACAGGTGGTCAAATTCTTTGAAAATCACATCGTCCACAGGTTCGGTATACCTGAAACCATCACGGACGATAACGGCCCGGTATTCGCATCAGCCGAGACTCAGGAGTGCGCCGAGAGGATGGGGATCAAGCTGGTTCACTCAACACCTTACTACCCCCAGTCTAACGGACAGGCCGAGGCAAGCAACAAGGTAATCAAGGGCATCCTTGAGAAAATGATCGAGGAAAAGCCTAGAGCGTGGCACGACTTGCTCCCTAAGGCCCTTTGGGCCTTCCGAGTCTCAAAACGCTCGGCTACCGGCACGTCCCCCTATGCCCTAACTTACGGCCACGACGCCATCTTTCCAATGGAGTTAAAGGTTCGGTCTCTTCGTGTGACAGAACGGCCTGGGCAAGAAAGGAAGGACTACGCGCAAGCCATGGCTCAGGAGTTGGAGGATTTAGAGCAGTCCAGGCTTGATGCTTATAACCTAATGCAGGCACAAAAGCAGATTGCTGCGAGGGCCTACAATAGAAAGGTCAAGCAAAAGACTCTCGCCGAAGGCGACCTAGTATGGCGAGCCGTGCTTCCTATCGGGATTAGGGACCCTCGGTTCGGCAAGTTCTCACCCAAAGAATTCTCGGTCGAGGTGCTTTCCAGTTGAAAGATAAGGATGGAGAACGGCCAGTACTTAAAGAAATATACCCCGTTATTATGGGAGACGGCCGGAATGTAGTTGTGAGGTTTGCAATTAACAAATGAATGAAGTAAACAAAATAACGAAGCTAAAGAGGAAAGCATGCATTCAGTCGGTTAAAGAAAGAAGTTATACTTCATTTAAATAAAAAGAAAGGGAGTCGCGTTTACAAAGGAACGGCCGATCGTGGCCAATTAGAAAAAAACATATATGTATAAACGTACATATGTGAAACACAGATTACATCCTAAATCTATGGACAATGGCTTTTGATCCCCTCGCTGAAACAAGCAGGTGATCCTTCTCTAGGCGATGTCCCCGCCGTCCAAATCTGTACCAACCACCGCCACGGCATTATCGGCCTCTGCGTCACTACGATCTCAGGACCTGCGGCCTCTCTGCCCCTCCTACGACCAAGGGCGTCATGCTAGAAATGGGTGCGGCCGGGCTAAAGCCGAGGATGTCACTAGGCCATGGGTACCCCCGGAGCAAAAATCGCGGGCGTCGTTCAGCACACGACCGATGGCGTCGTGCTGGAAATGGGTGCGGCTAGGCTGAAGCCGAGGGCGTCGTTCGGGAGACGGTTGAGGCTGCCACCCCGGCCACGGGTACGGCAGGGTATTCAGCCGAACGGATATGGCCAAGATAAGATCATCATACCAGACCCTTCCATCTTCGTCAATCGCATTGCAGTTTCTCCGCAGCCTCAAGGAGAGGAAGGTCATCCCCCTCCGAGGCTGGGAAAAAATCTCGGCCACATCATGACCTTGACTCACACCGGCTTTCCAGGATGAGAGACGATTGATGGACAACGGGGGAAGAGGGGCCATCTGGATCAGGCCAAACTGCCACGCTGCGAGGTTCAGCAGGTGGGCCTCGGTCCCGGCCTTGGTAAGACCACGATGGAGGCCATTAGAGCATATTAAAATTGAAGGGAAAGGGTTGAAGGAAGAACAAAGATAAAACCCAGCACTCGAAGCTGGAAACCCAGGGATCGACTAAAGGCTCGAGAATTTTTTGAACAATGGAAAGGAACACCTGTGTTTACGAGCGAGAGGTCACCGAGCAGGGGAAAGGTTTTCAGAATCAAAGAGAGTAGTGTTGAGATTTAGAGTTCAAAAAGGGTTGGAGGATTGAGAGAAGAGTTTGGCAGAGTTTGGGCGTCTGAAAGTTCAGAAAGTGTAAGGAAAGAATGAAGAAGTTTGGGTTTTTATATTGGCGCTAGAATTCGAAACGAAAGGGCATGGCTCTCTTGAGAGACGTAACGGTCTGACAGCGTGCTCGAGTGTGCGATGACGTGTCAGAAGGCCAGAGGCTGTCGTTTCATTTGACGAGACGAAACGACGGCTTGCGCAAGTCTGGGCAATGATGGCCTGCACGACGTGCTTGCGCATTAAATGCGCCGACCGACCTGCGCATTTAAGGCACCAACTGTCAATCACTTCGAAAGGAATACCAAGGGTCCATCCCCTGGAATCCATTCGGCCTTTACCCATGCCGCGACCGAAGAATCCGGGGATGTGGGGGCAATGTTTGTGCCTAATAAATCTCTGTCATAAACTGACCGGAAGGACTTCCTCTCGGCCCTAGCACCTGCCCATAAACTGAAACGTGGCGGTTCGTTAGACATTTGCCTTCCTAAACGCAAAAGAAGAGCTGCGAAGGCGGAATCCTCTTGGCCTCAAGACCGCGGTATTATAGGCCGAGGCCGAAGGGCGTAAGAGACACGGCCGAAGATATTAAAGTTAAATCACCACGTGACAACAAGGTCCCACACTTCATTTAATGAAGTAACGCTTCTGACTGTTTGCAGCAAACCCACTAGCCGCAAAAAAGCATTTAATGCACGAGGGAAGAAGGGAAGTGACTGAAGTCAGGGTTTGGTGAAGGAAATCAGGGTGGTTAGACGCAAACATTCTTACGAAAATTCTTACAGCTTGAGAGATTAGGTCACCAGCTATCAGAGCATTAAATGCGTCTCCACGGCCAGGGGTGCAGAACCCACGATCAGGGCGGCGGCTGAGATTTATCGGGATTTATGGGGTCACACCACCATGCTTCACGATCCCAAATGCCGATTTGACTACCCACTTGCTCTGATCAGGCTCCACCATGCAGATTTTCAGCCTCGATTACTCCTCCAGAGCTCTTCCTATAAATACCAAGCTCAAATGACATTCGAAGGGTTCAAACACCAAACCAAAAGCCTCCCACGGAGCAAATTATATTTTCCTGTCTTTCATTTCTTGTAATGCACTTTCAATACCTTTACTTGCTTTCTTAGGAGTAGTGATAGATTGTAAGGAAAATCCATTCATCAATATATCATACGACCCTTGATCTTCAAGGCACCGGAGCACCATCTCTGTTACTTTCTCATCCACCCCATATATCATACGACCGTCGCTCTTTGAGCAACGCGCCGGAGCACCACCTAAAACCCACCATCAACACCACCATTAAACGGCCTTGTAGCTCAGGCCGTGAACCTGACGGCCGAGATCAGTTCCTCTCTCGGCCACAATCGTTTGATTAGAAGTCGAACTCATACAAGTGCACCACTTAACCATTTTATCCAAGCGCATCACTCTTTCGACGCACGGTAGACCGTGCTGGCACGCCCGCGCACAATCGCACCGCATCCAAAAGAAGGACGTCACGTGTTGACGCATATCCCCTCGGCCCAGAGCACCAGGCCTTGAGATTTGCGAAGCCAACAAATATATGGCGACCAGGCTCGAGCCCAACCTGACCACTAACATCGTGGTCTAGCCCAACTCAACCACGAACACTGTGGTTTGGCCCAGCTCGACTACTAACACTATGGTCTAGCCCGGCTTGATCATTAACACTGTGCTTTGGGCCAGCCCGACCACTAACATCGTGGTCTAGCCCAGCTCAACCACTAACACAGTGCACTGGCTCAGCTCGGCCTCGAGGTATTTTACCTCACAAACACAAGTGATCTTTTTTTTTTTTTTTGTAGAGATGATCTTTAAATGAATATCTAAAAAATAGATGGTTTGGATTAGTAAAATAAAATACATAGTGGGCCCTACAAGTCCCTCAAATAAGTTATTTGAGGGATCCCTCAACTGAAGCTCCATATATATATATATATATATATATATATGTATACGTATAAGTGATTGAAGCAAGGAAAGTACGGAAAAGTTAAGAGTAGTTCTCAATAGCTCAAGGCTCACAAGGGTCTTATTCATCTTTAGTGCCTACTATTTAAAAGCATAGGCAATACATCAACATCTACCACCCATAAGTGGTGATTACAAGACAAAATTACAAATGATAAATATTGTAAATATAGTCTTTAGTGCATGGGTTACAACCCTAAAATGATAGGTTTTATGAGTGGTGTGTGAACATATATTTCAGCAACCAATAAGAAGATGACACGTGGAGAAAGGAATATTCCTTAGGTCAACTAATACCATAATTAAATTCTGTGTAATTAGGGAATTAATATTTCTCTAAATCAAGGATCCGATTTCCAACAAATCTCTTTGATTAATTCCTATAATCTTTTTTGGGTAAAAATATTCCTAATTAAATAGTGATTATTCTTCAAACCCTAGCCAAGCAAGGAGTTTATAAATAGATGGCTACACAACACACTTGAGGTAATTACGAAAACCCTAGCAACTCTCTCTCTCTCTCTCTCTCTCTCTCTCTCTCTCTCTCCCATAAAGCTCCGGTCACCCACACACAAGGCTCCGTGCCGCCTGGCTCTCCCCATGAGAGAAGACCTCCATCCTTTCCATTAGTTTGTCGTATCTTCCTAAGATCCAATTAACTAACTTAAACATCAGAGGGCCTTTGGCCAACACCCCCTGGCTGTAGTCCGTTGACTCCAACTTTTTTTACAGGGAGCGAGGTAGAAGAAGAAGAAGGAAGTTTGAAGGGCGAAGGAATCAACCCACAAGTAATCCCTCGTGTGAATATTTACACAAACAAGTGGAATTTTAATTGACTTATGATGGCTATTATGGTGGGTATCCATTACCTTTGAGTTTACAACACTCCCCCGTAGATGTCCACTATGCATGGAGTAAGCCTCGTTAAAAACATTGCCAATAAAACTCGGTGGGACATAATCTGGTCGAAGGGGAAAAGAGTACTTATCCATGTATAATATAGAACATGTGACATTGCCTTATCAAAACATTGCCAGGAAAAATCCAGTGGGATAAAACTTGGATGAAAGAAAAGGAGAACACGGTGAAGGTCTATTGATGAAACGCTCCCTATGATGTTGGCAAAATATCTTTGAGTTGACGCATGCCAATATTGTTCACCATCTTTATGAATGTTGTAGTTTGGAGTGCTTTAGTGAATAATTTGGCTTTTTATCACAAAACGTCCCTGACGTTTGCGAAACTATCAGATTGCATCCTTAAAGTTTTTTTGTATCACTCATGGTCCCTAACGTTAATATAGGTGCCCTTGAATAGTCCCTCTATCAAAAAAACTGTTAAATCCAAGGATATAATCGTCAAATCAATCCAAAATTATAATATATATATATATATATTTAAATTTCCTTCCCTTCTCTCTTTATTTCTTCTTCTTCTTCTCTCTCTCTTTCTTTTCTTCTTCTTCTTTCTGTACAAGCAAACATAAGTAAAAGAGGCAACCTCTGGCTACCTGCACCGTTGGACAGGAACAACTTGAAGAAGCTTTGACAAGCCAAACAGGACAAATTGTCGAGCTCGGTAAACTTGATGAGCTACCTCAACTAATTCAGGGACCAACAATCCATTATCAGGAGGTTCTTCAAGCATCCTACAAGGCTGGGCCTTTCGGGCTTCTTTCTCCTCCTTCGCTCTTTGAATCAAAACCTTCATGGGTGTAGGGTAAGGCTTCCTCTTTGACATTTTTCTTGGAGGTCTTGGTACATCCGCATACAAAGGATCATCTGCATCACCAACTAAGGTAAGGGTTCTCTTCGATTCAAAACACGCCTTTTGATCAAGTCGATAATGAAATCTTGTAAAATTGCAAGTTTTCCATATTATTCTTCTCTGCATATTGTGTGGAGATTCTGCACAGTTACACAATTTGAAATAGAAATAAGAACTAAAGTATATTTATTAACAGTGCTTTGGGCTATCAGGATCAATTAATTCCATCTTTCTAACACCTCAAGCATCAACTTCCAAAGAAGACGAACTAAAAAGGAAGAAGAAGAGCCGAAGAATGGGGAGGGCTGGGTAACTGGATACACAAGAAGAATTGGAGAAAATGAAAATGAAGAGCAAGAACCAATCAAATGAAGAAAATGAAACTGAACAAGAGCCGGAGGAAGAAGAAGAAGAGAGGGGAAGGATGGACTAGAAACGGGAAGTGACTGTGAATTGTGGTGAAATTATTTTATTTTAGTTTTACACGTAAAAAGGAGAGAAACATAGAGAGAAGAGATAAGGAATCTGGCGGAGAGAAAGAAGAAGAAGAAAGAAAGAGAGAAGGGAAGGAAATAATATATATATATATATATATATATATTATAATTTTGGATTGATTAGACAATTATATCCTTGTATTTAACAGTTTTTTTTTTACAGAAGGACTATTTAAGAGCACCTATATTAACATTAGGGACCATGAGTGATACAAAAAAACTTTAAGGATGCAATCTGATAGTTTTGCAAACGTCAGAGACGTTTTGTGATAAAAAGCCGAATAAATTTGCAAAGTTGTTTGATTGTATTTGTTGAACATCTATGTCACCATTCTTCAGAAGCTCATGTGTGTATAAACATTTTGGTACAATGTGCTTGGTTATGTCACCTTTGATGTATCCATTTCTTATTTGTGCAATACAAAGCAGGGTTATCTTCATATAGTAATGTTGGAGAATCTTTGGTACTTCAGGACCAAGTAACTCTTCGTTAACTTCTTGTGGACGAAAATGATATTTCTTCACATTAAGTGATTGAACACCCATAGGGCTACTTAATGGATGGGCTTTATCCATATAAAATCGTTTTAAAACTTTTTTTTTTGTATATGTTAATTGATGGATAAAGATTCCAGTTGGTAAATGCTCGATCTACAGGCCGAGACAAAAGTTAGTCCACCCAAGATTTTTCATCTCACATTCCTTCATTAAATAAGCAGTATTTGTAAGCTTTTTAGGAGTTCCAATAAGGTTTAAATCAACCATGTATATTGCAATAATAGCAAATCCACTTCCAAATATTTTAATAAAAACACATGGACAAAATGGATTATTTACATATCCTTCTTCTAAAAGATATTCACTAAGGTTGTTATACCATATTCTTCCAGATTGCTTTAATCCATACAAGGGTCGTTGTAACTTGATTGAATACAAACCTGATATTTTGATTCATTTGCTTCAGGTATTTTAAATCCTTAAAGGATTTTCATATAAATATCATTGTCAAGTGATCTGTATAGATATGCAGTAACTACATCCATAAGACACATCTAAAGTCTTTTTGTGACAACCAAATTGATCAAGAAACGTAATGTGATTGCATTTACCACACGGGAATATGTGTCCTCATAATGGATTCCAAGTCTCTTTGAGAAATTTTGTGCTTGTGCGACAAACCATGCTTTGTATCTTACAATTTGATTTTTCTAGTTACGTTTTCGTACAAATGCCCATTTGTATCCAATCAGTTTCACACCTTTAGGTGTTCGAAATACTGGTCCGAATACTTTACGATTTTTCAATGAATTTAGTTCTTGTTCAATCACATCTTTCTATTTTGGCCAATCACCTCTATGTCGACATTCTTCAACAGTTGTTGGTTCAAGATCCTCATTATATTTTATAATATCTACAACAACCACGTATCTTACACTTAGGTGCCTTAATGTGTAATTAGAAAGTCCTTATACGTAAGGTGCCTTGATAGTTCCGTAATTGTTCATTTTGATTGACAGTGACTTCTGTAAGAATTATAATCGTGTTGAATTGTATAGGTCTTGTAGTGATTGATATTGCGTTCTTAATGATTATAAGATCAAGTGGGAGAATGCAAGACATATAGATGTCTTAAAGCTCTTAAGTATGGTCTTATAATCATCATAAGGTACTTGGACTCAATATCGATCAAAAGTTCATAAATAATTAAAATTGGTGTTTAAAGTAAATGCAAAAGCTATAAGGTATCATATTTCATTGTGGATTAGAAATCATAAACCTGATGCAACTAGGAAGGCTTGAGAGTTTCTTGATGGGCAAGACACTAGGCTAATGCATATAAATAAGGGCTTTGCTCATTTGATCAATCCCCATTACATTAGCATTCATACTTCATCTAGAATAAGTAAGGGATCGAATTGAGTGGAAGCGTCTTTGTTCTTAAGTGTTCTAGTTTACAACATCATATTAGCGACAACAATAGCAACCATGTCAGATCAAGGTATGTATTTGTGTTCTTCAAATGTGCAATCCATTTAATTTACATAACCGACGAGAAGAAGTGGTCACCTTATTTGAGAGATAATATCAAGAAATGAAGCTGATAGGATTCTATTGCTTGGACCAGCCGAATATGCTTAGTATTTGTAGGAGAGACTAGACCTGGCAATCATGTTGGGTTTGTCATGTTTGTGTTGTGTTCGTGTTAACATGTTTTTCTTAACGGTTGACACGACACGACCCGTTAAGTTAACGGGTGAAAAAGGTACATGACCCGTTAAAATTTGCAAATGACACGACATGACTCGTTAAAAATTTAAAAAATTTAAAAAATTTAAAAAATATATAAAAATCAACCACACACTACACCAGAATTAGATAGCGCTTCAGAAATGCTATCTCTAGATATAATAGCGCTTAATGAAACGCAGTGTCTGTCGACACTATTAAAACCCTGGCTATACCGCAGCATTTTTCAAGCGCTATGAAAGGTGTTTTTCCATAGTATTTTATGAACGCTATAGTTTAGTTTTCAATGGCATTCTATTAATGCTGTCATATTTTAATAGTGTTTCATTAGAACACTTGGCTTCCATAGCATTTTTGTACTACTATTAAAGGTTATTTGGTCATAAAATTTTATGTCCACTCATAGTGTGGTTTAAAAATGTCATTTTACATCTCTTTTGAAGCTCAAGAATAAATAGTACCTAATATATTAAATAATAACAATCAAAACTCATGTATGAAAATTTCATTTCATTATAATAATGATGTCCAAAATAATACCAAGTGCAATACACAAATGTACCTAGCATTAGTCAACTAATCTGCTAGTTCTCCTCAAAAGTCATGATCCAAAATTCATTAGATGACCAGTCTCCAATCTGCCAAAAAGTTTTATTCACTGTCAAATATAAGATATATTGATAGAACTAACCGAAAAACAGAATAAACCAAAAACAATAGTTTACCTAGTAAGGAAATCCTTGATGTCTTCTTTAGTATTAAAAAGCCACCTACCCAAGTGAAAATGAATTGACAGATTTTATGTATTATCCATAAAATTCACAGTTATTATATCAACTACAATTGACATATTTTATGTATTATCCATCATCTCTAAACTTACACATTTCACCTTCTTTTTCTATAATAAAGCCATGCCAATTATTCATATTTGAAAGAATTACACTTAGTTAGAAGTCTATATATTCACAATGACATTACTAACACCATGAACAGAACTCAAAAACTTAAAGTAACGACCAATTGCATTACAAGACTTTAAAAGAACTCACTAACTCATGACAACTTTGTCGGCGGGCCATGCTACTATACTTCCAAGAGCCTTTTCAATGCAATATTCATTTCGGATGAAAGCCTCCATAACAAAAGCTTCAGGTTTCTTTGCTATATCAACCCAAACGCTCATGGCATTAGGTCCGAGAGGAGTATGATGAACAAGTTTTTTCGGATCACTTGAAAACCAACGCCCTTCAACTACTGTTTCCCCTGATCCACACCAATCTAAGCAACTTGCACTTGGTTTTTGAACTATTATTGACACTCTAGCAACCAGAAAGAAATTATAAAAAAAAAAAAACAGAAATTTAGTTACAACTTTACGTTTATACTGTCAAACCCAAAAATAAATGATAATGGTTAACTTAAAAAGAACTAGTATTCATATGATAAAAGTTAATTTTACCATTGGAGAAGATATATGTTGTCATGTTCTCCACTATGCTGACTTGTGTACATAATAACTTTGTCAACTGGCCATGCAACTGTACTACTAATAGCCTCTTCAATACACACCATATCAGATGTTGGCCTCCACAAAAATACTTCAGTTTGCATTGCTAAATCCACCCAAACTCTAACAGCATTAGGTCCAAGAGGCATATGATTCACAACAACTTTAGGATATCTAAAGCGACTATGTCCCTAGATCCAGACTAATTAAGCAACTTGCATTTGTTGTTTGAGTTGGTTTTTACACTCTAGAAACCAACCAATTAATTTTTTTTATAAAGGAAAATCAGTTGCAATTTTAATTGGTATTATCACACCCAATCAGAATAATGGAAAGATTGCATAAGAGCAAATCCTACAATTATGGCTTGACTTAAACGTGACTAAAGGGATTTGCTGATTCTCAATACGCCCCCTCAAGTTGAACATGGATATCTAAAGCTCCTAACTTGAATAGATGGTGATGGAACAGTGCACTCCCAAGAGGCTTCGTGAATATATCTGCAATTTGATGGGCAAAAGGTACATGAGTAGTTGCGATAAGACCTGATTAGATCCTTTCATGCACTATATGGAAATCTAACTCAATATGTTTTGTACGCTCATGGAACATGGGATTTGCCGCTATGTGTAAGGCAGCCTAGTTATCACATAACAAGGTTGCTAGTTGTTCATGCTTAATTTGCAAGTCTTCCAAAAGATATTTCAACCATACCAACTTGCAGGTGATGGAGGCCATAGATCTATACTCCTGCTAATGAACGTGATAAAGATAAAGATGCCAAGTCATGACTCATGACAGCTCATTTAGTTTGTTAAGCTGTTATGTTTGTTACAGCAGGTTGTTAGGGAAAGTTTAGTTCAGCCTTAGTTATATATATACACCTCAAATGTAAATGTAATTAAGAAAGTTAGTAAATGAGAAGAGGATTATTCAGTAAAACTATTCTTCTGTTTTCCTTTGTTTCTCTGGTTTCTTTGGTTTCTTTATGGTATCAATCGCCACTGCCTCACGGCACTCTTCGATCCTAGTCTCTTCCGCTTCTGTGCTCCGATCTCTGGTTTGATCTCTGATTTGTAAGCAATTGACTGTTGCTGTTCTTTTTCTTGATTCTTTGTCTCCTTCTTCTCTGATGGCGTCACCTCTTGAATCCTCTTCTCCGATTCCGTCTATCCCCACTCAGAATCCCAATTCTTCCTTTTCAAACCCTAATTCGTCCCAAACCTACACTTCTCTTACGATTCAAAACATCGGTAGCATGGTGCCGATCAAGCTCAAGCGTTCGAATTATCTGCCTTGGTGTGCTCTGTTTGCCCCAATTCTTCGTCGCTACAAGCTTCTTGGACTTATTGATGGCACTGAGCCTTGTCCGGTGCCATTTTTACCAGATCGATCACTCAATCCTGCTTACGAGAGTTGGTATGAGAAGGATCAGAATCTTCTCATCTGGTTCAATTCAACACTCTCTGAGGAAGTCATTCCGTTTACTGTTGGTGTTTCTTCGTCCAGAGATCTGTGGCTCAAACTTGAGCAGCGCTTTGGTGGTGTTTCTGATGCTCATATTCATCAGCTTCGTTCTCGTCTTCAGAGTATTCAGAAAGGCTCCCACACAATGGCTGATTATCTGCAACAGATCAAGGAAATCTCTGATTCCCTCACTGCAGCCGGAGCTTCGGTTTCGGATCGCGATCTTATTGCTGCTACACTGGCTGGGCTTCCTGATGAGTTTGAATCATTCATTGATTCTATCATGCTCCGTCTCTCTTCAACATCTCTTGATGAATTACATGGTTTATTACTCACAAAGGAGCTTTCCATGACTCGAAGGAAGAAACTTGCCCCCTCTGCAACCACTGAACCGTTTCATGCTCTCTCGGCCCAAGTCTCACCGCCTCTTCTTCCTACACCACCTCAGGCATTTGCTGCTCAACATCCACCACTTCAGAACTCTTTTCGATATAATTCCAATCGTGGCAGGAACAATCAATTTTCCAACAATCGGGGCAACTATGGCAATAATCGGGGCAACTACAATTCTGGCTCTCATCGGGGTAACCACAACTCTGGCTTCCCTTCTGGTTTCAATCGTGGTCATAATTCCAACTCTCGTGGTTCCTTTTCCTCTGGTGCTCGTGTTCCTTGCCAGATCTGTGGAAATACAAGTCATGAGGCCATAGACTGCTATGATCGCATGAATCCTGCAATTTCTGGTAAAATCCCTCCCACCAAGCTTGCTGCAATGTGTGCGCACTATACATCAAAGCCCTCTCCTTCCTGGCTCATTGACTCTGGCGCAACTTCTCACATTACCAATGACATCTCCAACATATCTTCTCCATCTCCTTACACCGGTGAAGACAAAGTCTATATTGGTGATGGTAAAGGTCTGTCCATCAACCATATTGGTTCCTCTTTGTTACATACTCCTAGTACTTCCTTTAAATTGAAAAATGTCCTTCATGTTCCTCAAATGAAGCACAACTTGTTGTCTGCTTTTCAATTTGTCAAAGACAATTCTTGTTCATTGACACTTGATTCTGATGGATCCCTTGTCAAGGATCGTTTTACGGGGAAGATGCTTTTGCGGGGACCAGTTAGAGATGGATCCTATCCTTTGCAAAGCTCTCCTTCAACTGGTACTGCTTCTTCGTTTTCTTCATCAGCATTTGTCAGTATTAAAGCTCCAGTGCAGATTTGGCATAGTAGATTGGGTCATCCCTCCTCCAATATTTTTCGAAAAGTGATTTCTGGTAATAAGCTTGCACTGCAAGGTAAATCCTCAGTTGATTTCTTCTGTTCGGATTGTGCTATAGCTAAAAATCATAAACTGCCTTTTCACCCTGCTGGTTCATCTACTTCCCATAGTCTAGCTTTACTTCATTGTGATGTATGGGGACCTGCCCCTGTAACTTCTGTGAGTGGTTTTCAATATTACCTGCTGTTAGTAGATGATTACACCCGATATAGCTGGTTCTTTCCTTTGAGAAGAAAATCTGAGGTGTATTCTACCTTTGTAACTTTCAAGACATATGTGGAAAAATCTGTTGGTAATCAAATAAAGGCTATCCGTTCTGACTCAGGGGGTGAATTCACTAGTGCTTCTTTTCAGTCTTATCTTAATTTGCATGGTATTTCTCATCAGTTCAGTTGCCCACATACACCTGAACAGAATGGCTGTGTAGAACGAAAGCATAGGCATCTTGTCGAAACAGCCAGAACATTGTTAGTGGCTTCTAATGTTCCTAAGGTCTATTGGGTTGAAGCTCTATCCACTGCTACTTACTTGATCAACAGGTTGCCCATTTCTGGTCTTGCGCAATCTCCATGGGAGCTTTTATTTCATACATTACCAGATTATACTAGGCTAAAGGTTTTTGGATGTAGTTGTTACCCCTGGTTAAAACCTTATGTTTCCTCTAAACTTGATGGCAAGAGCAAGCAGTGTGTTTTCCTTGGATATAGTTTACAGCATAAGGGTTATAGGTGCTTAGACATGACCACTGACAGAGTCTATATCTCTCGGCATGTCTTATTTGATGAGAAGTCGTTTCCCTTTACTGCCAAGTCCGCATCACCCTCTGATTCTGTCCCTACTTTATCTCCTGTTATTGACCTGCAATTTCCCATTCCCAACTCACACTCTGTCTTACCAAGTTCTCCCTCCATCCATCCTTCTTCACATACTCCTAATCCTAGTGAATTTGTATCACCACACAATTTCAGCCCTTTGCAATCTCACTCCTCTTCTCCATCTTTACCAGGTCAAAATATTCATCCTATGGTTACTAGATCAAAGAATGGCATTTTTAGGCCTAAAGCTTATACTGCTACCAAACACCCTTTATCTTCTTCTCTTGATTATGTACCAACCACCTATCATCAGGCCTCTAAATTTGCTGCGTGGAGATCAGCCATGCAAGCTGAATTTAATGCCCTCCAATCAACTGGAACATGGATCTTGGTTCCTTCTTCTTCATCCCAGAATGTTGTAGGCTGTAAATGGGTATTTAGAATCAAGAAAAAGCCTGATGGGACCATTGACAGGTATAAAGCTCGGCTCGTTGCCAAGGGATTTCATCAAAAAGAGGGCTTGGACTATCAAGAAACCTTTAGTCCTGTGGCAAAGCCTGTCACTATCAGAATTTTGTTAACTTTTGCTGTGCAATTCAATTGGTTTCTGCATCAACTTGATATTAGTAATGCCTTCCTTCATGGTGATTTAAAAGAAGAGGTATTCATGCATCAGCCACCTGGCTTCAGTGATCCCAACTTTCCAAATCATGTGTGTCAACTCAAAAAGTCCTTGTATGGCCTCAAACAGGCTCCCAGGGCCTGGTTTGATAAATTGTTTCAAGCTCTCAAGTCTCTTGGTTTCACTCAATCATCATCTGACGCATCCCTCTTTGTTCTCAAGGTTCCAGTTCTTGTTATTGTCCTTGTCTATGTGGATGACATCTTGGTCAGTGGTCCAGATTCTTCAGTGTGCAATCTTTTCATCAAGAAACTGAGCTCTTTGTTTCCTGTAAAGGACTTGGGTCCCTTACATTATTTCTTGGGTCTTGAAGTTCAACGAACCAACGAGGGACTCTTTCTCCATCAGGGTAAATATCTGATGGACTTGTTACAAAAGACAAAAATGGAGGGTGCTAAGCCTTGTTCTACACCTCTTGGTACTACCAAACTGGATCACGGTGGTACACCTTTGGAAAATCCCACAGAGTATAGATCCATTGTGGGAGGCCTACAGTATTTAACTTGGACTCGGCCTGATATCTCCTTTGCAGTTAATCAAGTCTGCCAATTCATGCATGCTCCAACTGATTCACATATGCAGGCAGCCAAGCGAATACTCAGATTTCTCAAAGGTACATCTTCACATGGTATATGGTTTCATAAAGGTCCTCTCACTCTATCAGCCTACTCTGATGCAGACTGGGCTGGCTGCACTTTTGATAGGCGATCCACGGGTGGATTTTGTGTGTTTCTTGGCTCAAACTTAGTGAGCTGGAGTGCTAAAAAGCAGCCTACAGTCGCTCGTTCGTCTACTGAAGCTGAATATCGATCCCTGGCTCACACTGCTGCTGAAGTTACATGGATCTGCAAAGTCTTTCGAGATTTTGGTTTCTCCTCCTCTGTTAAACCTACCATTTGGTGTGATAACATTTCTGCTATCTCCCTTGCATCAAACCCTGTTTTTCATGCCCGAACCAAACATGTGGAAATTGATTATCATTATATCCGAGAGCTGGTTCTTGCAAATCTGGTTACAGTTCAGTATGTTTGCAGCCAAGACCAGATAGCTGATATTCATACTAAATCTTTGTCTAAGAATCGGTTTCTCTTTCTTCAATCCAAGCTTTCTCTTGGTACTCCTAGTCTTTCCAAGCTCAGCTTGAGGGGGTGTAAAGATAAAGATGCCAAGTCATGACTCATGACAGCTCATTTAGTTTGTTAAGCTGTTATGTTTGTTACAGCAGGTTGTTAGGGAAAGTTTAGTTCAGCCTTAGTTATATATATACACCTCAAATGTAAATGTAATTAAGAAAGTTAGTAAATGAGAAGAGGATTATTCAGTAAAACTATTCTTCTGTTTTCCTTTGTTTCTCTGGTTTCTTTGGTTTCTTTACGTGACACAATGGTTTGTTTCTTGCTATTCCAAGATATAGGTGCATCACCAAGGAATATGCAAAAACTCGTGACTAACTTTCTTGTGGTAGGACACCCAACCCAATCAGCGTTGCAATAACCCCTCACCTGTAATGAACTCTGTGTGGGAAACAAAATACCATGTCTTGGTGCCTTCTTTAAATAACGTAAGCATGATGAGCTGCCTCTAGATGTGGCTTCCTTGGTTGCTGCATAAATTGACTAAGAATGTGCACTGAGTAGGTAATGTCTAGCCTTGTGATGGTAAGGTATATAAGACGCCCAACAAGTCACCTATATTGTGAAGGATCGTTGAGCAATTCACCGTCATTTGGAGTCAATTTCAAGTTCTGTTCCATTGGAAAGTTGACAGGTTTTGCACCAAGTAGCCCGACATCTTCAAGAATATCCAGTGTGTATTTTCGTTGAGAAATGGAAATGCCCTTCTGTGAACGGGCAACTTCCACTCCAAGAAAATACTTCCCAAGTCCTTGATTCGAAAACTGGTGTGAAGGAACTTTTTAAGGTCTTGTATGGCTTTGTCATCATTTCCTGATGTAAATGATTCACCACATACACGAGTACATAAGGAATAATCTGCCTTTGATTGGGTATAACCAACACTCTGGATAGCAGTAATTTAGAGAACCAATTATGAGATGCTTGCTTGAGGTTGAGGCCATACAATGACTTGTGGAGTCGACACACCATATTCGCCCCCTGTCGAAAACCAGGATGAGGTAGCACATGAACTTCCTCATCCAAATCACCATGGAGGAAAGAATTTTGCACGTCTAGTTGGTGAAGAGACTAGCCGCAAACAGTGGCAAGAGAAAGCAAACATTTGACAATGACAAGTTTTGCAACTGGAGCAAATGTCTCCGTATAATCGAGGCCCTCTGTTTGAGTATATCCTTTTGCCACGAAACGAGCTTTGTAGTGTTCAATTGTGCCATCTGAATGATACTTGATCTTATAGACCCATTTACTACCAGAAGGCAGTGGAGTCATAATCCAAGTATTATTGTGCTTAAGAGCCAAAAGCTCAACTTGCATGGCTTCTTTCCAATTGGGATCAACATCAGCCTGTGCAAATGTGATGGGTTCGACAGAGGTAGAAAAACTACTAAGAAAGCAATGGTGAGAAGATGACAAGTGATTATAGGAAATAAAATTTGAGAGAAGGTGCTGCGTACCTAACCGTGAAGATGATGATGGGCCAAGGGGAGTAACACGAACCTGGGAGCATTGATAATCTTGGAGCCATCCTGGTGGTTGGCAGTCTCTTTGGCTACGAATCTGTCATGTTGGTCAGATTCGTTGGATTGAGGTGATGTGTTCGGTTCATGTTGAGTAATAGATGGTGTGTCAATGTATGGAGGTGATGGTGTTTCATGTGGTGGGCCAATATGTGTAGGTGGCGGTGTTTCAGGTTGTGTAGGACTTGGGGTGTCTAGTGGTGGTATTGGGGTAGAGTGGGAAGTAATGGCATCGTGAATAGGCAAAGGTAAATATAGATGTTCAAAATGATCAAGTTGGGTGTCACGAGGCAAGGTAGAATATGGAAAATTTTGTTCATGAAAAACAACGTCTCGGCTAGAGAAGAATGTCTTAGTTTGAAGGTCATATAGTTTATAGGCTTTTTGACCCAATGGATACCCAACAAATATGCATTTTCTTGCTCGAGAATCAAACTTTGGAGAAGGTTTAGTATTGATGGCATAGCATAAGCAACCAAAGACTCGTAAGTGGTGATATTGGGGTACCTGCTTATGGAGCATTTCATATGGTGTTCTTTTGGAAAGCAAAGGGGTTGGTAAACGGTTGATAATATATGCAGCAGTTTGAATGCTTTTCCCCCAAAATTTTAAGGGAAGGTGTGATTGAAAACGTAAGGCTCATGCGACATTAAGGAGGTGGCGGTGTTTGCTCTCAACGGCACCGTTTTGTTGGGGTGTAGAAGGACAAGAATACTGGAAAATGATGCCCAATTCATTAAAGAAAGGACGCATGGAAGTAAATTCACTCCCATTGTCTGAATGAACATGTTTAACATGACATTGGAACTGTGTTCGCACGAAAGCAAAGAATGATTTTAATAGGCTTTGTGTTTCAGATTTAAATTGCATAAGATGAACCCATGTGAGACGAGAAAAATCATCTACGATGGTTAAAAAATAACGAGCACCAGAATGTGAATTAATGCGATGAGGTCCCCATATATCACAGTGTATCAAATCAAAGGGTGCAAGCGTAGAAATAGAACTTTAAGAAAATGGTAGTCGAGTCTGTTTGGCCATTGGACAAATTTCACAATGAGAATTTAAATGGAAAGGAATACCATATACGAATTTGGACAGAAATTGTAATGGGGCAGCAGAGGGGTGCCCTAGATGACGGCGCCACAAATCAAAATTGGTGGAGGTGGTATGTGCTGCAGGTGGCGGCTTGATATCCGTGGGCTTGGTAAGATAATACAAGCCATTATGCTCCTTCCCCAGGATTACCTTCTTCATTGTCAAGTCCTGTCGAATACAAAATCCTGGGTGGAAAATGACAGTGCAATGAAGGTCATGAGTTATCTTACTCACTGAAAGCAAATTGACATTGAAGGAGGGAACATAAAGGACATCTTTAATAACAAGGTTAGAATTAATTTTCAAGGAACCAGTAGAAATTATATCAACACGTGATCCATTTGGCAACTCGACAGAAGAAGGATGTGATGACGATGTATGCAAGAGATCAGGTGATGATGTTATGTGGTCAATGGCACCATTATCGATTATCCAATCCTTAGAACCTTGATGAAAAGAAGTAGCATGACATTTGGAAATTGAAATTTACCATCACATAACATAGCCTTGATCTGATGGTATTCATGTGCTATGAATTAAGGGATTCCATTGAATGAATCGCCACCTTCGGAAGGAGTACCTTGTGCATTGTGTGCCAAGGAGTGCTTGCCTTCACAGTATGTGCAAATAAAGATTTGCCTTTGATATCTTGAGACGTATTGTCAACCTTCGTCATCTTCAAAGTAAGTGTTGCAGCAAAATGGAATGAGGCTTAGAGTATCGAAGATCGATGCTCTGATACCATGTTAAATTTCAGAGAGACGGACTAGCTGCCCACTACTAACTACCTCGATCTTATTAGTAGTAGAACCATTCATTATATTTTGTTATTTAGTCAAGTTTCCGATATGGGACTCATATTCTTCAACACACCCCCTCACGTGGGACCACCACATAGTAGGTCACACGTGGAGCTAAGTCCACATCGGAATCAAACATTCATGCCCAACACGTGAGCACCATGCATTAGGTAAGGATAAACATTCAAGCCCAACATGTGAACACCACATATTGGATAAGGGGTAAGGGTAAAGGCCCAATAATTCAGGCCCAATCAATCAACCCGCTCTATAAACTTCCTCATCCAAATCACCGTGGAGGATATGATAATGCATTAGATAAGTATTTTACCGTTACGAAAGGTATCTTGTCATGTTCCCCATTTTTTGACTTGTGTTCATCACAACCTTGTCAGATGGCCTTGCAATTGAACTAACAATAGCTTCTTCAATGCTAAACATCTCAGTTTTAGGTTTCTATACATGTGCTTCAGGTTCCCTTGCTATAGCTACCAAAACTTTCATGGAATTTGGTCCGAATGGTTTATGATTAACGAGCACTTTTGGATCACTTGAACCCTAAACCAGCCCAATCTAACAGCTTGCACTTGTTTTTTTCATTAATGTTCACACTCTAGTAGCAAACCAAGCATTTATATATATAAAAAATTAGTTTGAAATTGATAATTTCAACACACCCAAATAAAATGAAATAAAATGAGAATTTACCACTGGTGAAGATAGATTTTCGTCTTCCTCAATTGGATGCCCCTACAATACAAAGGTTTTGAATAACATGAATAATTGAGATACAAAAACATACAAGCTAATTAAGGCAAGAACAAATTTTTTCAAAATTCAATTAAAAATTGCTTGCCTTATTTTTCATTAATCTCTCCACCAAATTCTCCAAACGTGTTTTCTTGTCGTTCGTTTTGTTTATACCAAAACCAACAGCCAATAAGAGGAAGACATGTGGACAAGATAGGGCACAGTCATGGTAGCCCTCAACACCTGGCCTACCGATCCTGCTATTAGGGAGACTCCCTTCTCCGGGACACGTGGCACACTCACAGCCAATGTCTACAGTCCCACATCGAAATTCTAAACAACATGCACACCTCCCAAACCCTATAAAGTAGGACAGCAGTCCCAAAATGGAGGTAACGAGAACTTACGGCATACTGCCTATTGATCTGCCTAGGTCTTACCGAGCGTTTCTTGTCTTGTATATTATACGCTCTACCGAGGCTCAAGGACATTTTGAAGGCCCAACATCACTAAGTTGAGCCCAAAAGTGCCAAACCACTTTTTCGCATCAATGGTTTGGCGCCGTCTGTGGGAACGATAAATATCGACCCTTTACCCCTAACATATGGGGACCACATCAGTACCTGGGTTCCTACCGCAAGAAGGATTACAGCTCAGTAGGCAAAGCAAAGCTAGCCCAGGGCAATTCCTCAGTAGTCCAAACCACTATCGAGGCCGAACTCTTGGCTCAAATCACAGCTCTTCGGCAGGACATGGCTAAATTACAGGAACACAACAATCTCCTCTCGTCCAAAGTAGACGAAACGCAACAATTGCTAAACCATCAGCAAACACAAAACCTTCAAACCAATCAATCCTCCCAGAGCCTACAAACTCCCCATTGGCCGAAGAAGGGTAAACAAGGGGCAAAGGCAACGCTTGCGCCCTCCAAATGCCTGGTGGTCCCGACCCCCAAAGGTAAACCCCACGTGCCGAAGAAGGTCTATTTTGACTGTCGTCATTGGCTGTTAGATCGGGAGGCAGAATGGCAAAGGTCACCAATCAGGATCGATGTTCGCCTCAATGATTCCCGACTGAGAGCTTTAGGAAATAAATCCCCTATCCGGAGGGCGCAAGGCTTGGAATCAACGCCACTGCCGAACCATGGCCAGGGGCAAGAAGTCTACACTATGCTCAACACCTCCTACAAGGCTGTTTTCTTGAACGAGCATGAGATCATACTGAAGCCCACTAACCGTAAACCCAATCGGCAGGACAACCGTGACACCAACAAATTCTGCCGATACCACCAGCACAATAGTCACAACGCAAAGGACTGCATAAGCCTATGAAAAATTGTTGAGCGATTGATTCGGGAGGGTAAGATGGATCAATACATCGCCAGGCTGTAGCAGGCACCCGCCCCAAATGCGAATCGGCAGATAAACATGATAAGCACTATCAGCGGAGGACCTTAGCAGTTATGTCCAACCGCTCGAGGAAACAGTATGTCAGGGCAGCTCAATTAGGGATGGCAAAAATCCCCGCGGGGGCGGGTCCCCGACCCTAACGGGGGGAGATTTCGGGGCCAAATGGGTATCGGGTACGGGGATCCCCGAACTTGAAAAATCCCCGACGGGTATGGGGAGGCGATGGTATTGGCGTCCCCATCCCCGAACCCGACCCGAAAATATATATGTTTATATTTAAATAAATAAATATATAATTATAATATTTATGTTTAACACTAAGTTAACCTCCCTCTCCTAATTCTTCCTAATCTTCTCTGGATTTTCATATTGATGTGATTTTGAATAGTTGATTTGAACTTTATAGTTAATTTGAATGTATTGAATGATATTTTAATATGAAACTTAATGTTAAAATGTATGATAATTATTTTTTAGCAAAAAAAATCGGGGATTTGGGGCGGGTATGGGGGATAGTCCCCCGACGGGGACGGGGACGGGGATTCCCCGAAACCTATTAAACGGGGATTGGTTCGGGGATGGGGGCGGGGATGGAGAGCGGGGACAGGAATGGTATTGTCATACCCGGCTCCTACCCGGCCCGTTGCCATCCCTAAGCTCAATACCTCGAGGTCTTCGGCATCGAGAACAGCCGGCACAATAAAATGCCGAAGGTACGGTGGGAGCCCATGACCTTCAAAGAGGAGGAGGAAGAAGGGATCCTTTACCCGCATGACGATCCGATGATGACACGAGCCGAGATTGCCGACTTTGACGTCGGAAGGGTCTTGATCGATATAGGCAACTCGGTAAATGTCATTTTTGCTGACGCATTTGGAGAGCTAGGAATAGATGTGTTCACCCGTTTTGATTTGTTTCCTGAGATGAAAGGGTAAAGTTCCCCATTAATCCAAAGACCATAGTTGGTCAATAAATTAACTTTCTCTATGTGTTGAGCGTGCCACTGTTAGCAATTTTTCAATTCTAACAGACTTGAGAGTAAGAATAACTTGCGCCCCAAGCTATTGACTTTGAACAAACGATTGTGAATTTTGGTGAGGAATATCTCCCAAGTAAGTTCTTTTCTACGCCTTAGACTGGTAAGGACTTTTACAATTTTTCTCAATATAAAAACTGGTAGTTCTGGCTAGAATGAATGATGACAGATTGAACTAATTTCAGGCAGAACTCCCTTTTACAAGGCTCAAAAAGGGAAAACTGACTATACAAGGACAAGAGGAGGGCAGTTCTTCCATTTCTGTCTGGGTAGTTGCTTCTGTCCTGGGCTGGACTGGGTGTGCCTGTGCTGGACTGGACTTTGAACAGCTTCAACTGTCAGGCTTCGGCTGCAAATCGATACCAAAGCTTGAGTTTGGCAGAGCTTTAATCTATTTCAAACCCTGGAAGGCTTTTGGATGGGCAGAACTGGGACTTCTCCAGTCTGAAAGGGACAGAAGTGGCTGGACTTGAGCTGGAGGTGTACTCTGGTACCTGTGCTGCTTAGTCAGGGCTCTTCATAAGTTTGTTGAGGTTTTCGTATTTGAGAAAAACTCAAACTCTGCTTGTCTTGGCTTTTGCTGAACCAAATTTGTAACGAGAGAAATCTCGTTATTGTTGACTTGTGAACTGGGATTCAAATCATGAGCAGTGATCTAGTCTGTTTTTGCTGAGAGAAAACAAGATGATTCTGCAAGCTTGTTAAAAAGCTTTTGAAATTGAAATGCTTCAGACTCTGGGTCTGTTGGATTTTGTTTGGGATTTTTGTGATCAAGTGATCAATTGTGTGTTTTTCTTTTGACTGAGTTTTTGGTTGTGTTGATTGATTGTCCTTTGCTCTGTTCACCCTCTCTTGTATATATAAGAAATGTCCTTTGAGAGTGGGCGGCAAGTAATCAAAGATCTTTTTAATTTTTAATTTGAAATAAACAGGGGTTCCATCCATTTTCTGGCAAGTAAACACTCAACGATCAGTTCCTGAGATGACCACTTCTGTATTTTCGATTGGGTGCCATGCCTGTTCTTTCATTTCAATTGCTTTTTGCGAGAGTCTGAAAGTTTGAGACAGTAGGTTCTCAGTTTTCGAACCGCTCCTGTTTCCCGCTTATCTCCTTTTCATAAAAGCAGGGTCTGCTTATCCTTGAACATGGTGTTCCTCCAAAAATATCAGATTATCTTTAGATAAACTAAGCGGAATTTGATCTACTGGCAGCAAAGCTACTCCAGAGATGTTTTTCTTTATACCTGCTCCTGTTCCATTTTCAATTTCAGCCGAGATTGTTGACTTTTCCAAGTCAGTGATCACATGGGAATGTTTCATTTAAAAGACCGGTTGGGTTCAGTTTTCTTCAAGCCCAATTTTAATTCTTCCGAGGCCCAAGTCTTTTTTCCTGATTTCCATTGTTCCCAGGCCTCCAACTTTTTGGGTCGAGTTTATTGTCTTGGCCTGTTTACTTGTTGCTGGGCGCGTTTGATGGATTTGAGGGTGCCGCTTCTGGGCCCAAATAGGTGATTTAGAAGAAATGATGTGGGCCTTTGCTTTTGAACTGGGCGTGCCAAATTGTAGCCCAAACAAGATGACAGCCAGATCAATCGGCTTGTCATTGAATATTGTCTCTGAACTCTTCTTCTCTGTTAGTACCATCTCCCCTCTATGATAGTTGCTAAAGGCTTGTCATTTCCGGGCATCCTAATTGGTATCTCCTCCTTAGGCTGCTCTGGCATTCTTCTGTTGTGCTGAACCGGCCTAAGATAATCCCTTTGTCTGACTCTGTTTCTGGGAGGAGTCGGAGCTAGGCCTTGCTAGTGCGATGCTCCAAACCGATCAAACACGCTGCGTGTGGGCTCGTCTTGCCTGTCCAGAGTTACTTCTAACTCGCTTTCACACTTGCATTTACTGCATAGTACTACCCCGGCCGAGATGGTCTCTTTTGGCCTTTGGAAGTCCTCCTTTGTAGTTCTCCTGCTTCTGCTGGAACTGGCATTTTCCCTTCGTTCTGGCCAATTTAGGTTGACCATGTTAACTTGGGGCTGGGGGAAAGGATCTGTCGTAACTGAGGGAGGTTTTTCTGCCAGTTTCAATCTTCCTGCAGTTATTCCTTCCTGTATGACATCCCTGAAAACGACACAGCTATTGGTGGAATGATTCCAAGAATTGTGCCATCTGCAATATTGTCTGCCTTTAAGCTCTTCTGGTTTGGGCAGCTTATGAGGTGTCTCTATTGCCTTTTGCGCCAGCATCTCATCAAACAAAGCATCAACTTTGGTTAGATCGAAAGAGTAGACCTTGTTCTGTGTCGGCTTGTTTGGAACAAATCCTCCTGTGAATGGTGGCGGCTTCTGGTCCTTTGGTGGCTTTGTAAGAGCTTTGCAGCTGATGGGGTGTTTTAACTTTGCCATTTCTGCCACTGCAACCTCTCTTTCCTCCGAGCCCTCTGTGTCCTCTTCTGACTCTACTTCAATCAAATGGATTGAAGAAGAAGGAGTCTTGTAGTATGTGCCTTTGGAAGAGTTCCTCTTCTGTTGTTCCTCCCTCAGCAGTTCCTCATATTTGGATGCTTTGTCTGCCAGTTCTGCCAGATCTCCGAACAGCATCCCATCAAATCTTTTTCTTAAAGAAATCTTGAGGGAGGTTTGAGCCATTTGAATGAAGTGTCTTTCTTCCATAGGGATTCGGCACTTCATCTTAAGTTTCCTGAATCTGGTTATGAAATCCTGAGCAGGTTCGTCTTCGCTTTGCTTCAGAGCAGCAAGATGTTTGTGCCTAATAAATCACGGCCATGAATTGGCCGGGGGAACTTTTCTTCTCGGCCTCAAACTGAAACGCAACGTTTTGTCAGGGTGTTTGGCGTTCCAGAGAAACAAGGAAAAATCACCAAGGCATGGTTATCTCGGCCAAGGTTATAGGCCGAGGCCGAGATCGAACAAGGTCACGGCCAAAGGCATTAAAGTCAGATCATCACGTGACAGCAGGGTCCCACGCTCCATTTAATGAAGCAAGGTCTCTGTTTATTGCAGCAAACCCACTGACCAAGAATAAACATTTAATGCGCGAGGGAAGGTGGGAAGTGATTGGAGTCAGGATTTGGTGACAAGGATCAGAGTGATTAGACGCCAACATTCTCACAAAGCTCTTTGCAGTTTGAGAGATTAGGTAATTGGCTATCAGAGCAATAAATGCGTCTCCACGGCCAGAAGCGCAGAACCCACGATCAGGGCGGCGGCCGAGATTCACCGGGATTCATGGGGTCACACCACCATACTTCACGATCCCAAATGTCGATTGGACTGCCCACTTGGCGTAATCAGGCTCCACCATGCAGATTTTCAGCCTCGATTATCCCTCCAGGAGCTCTGCCTATAAATACAAGACTCAGGACTACTTTCAAAGGGTTCAAACACCAAACAAAAGCCTCCCACGGAGCAACCTATATTTTCCTGTAATGCACTTTCAATATCTTTACTTGCTTTTCTAGGAGTAGTGTTAGTTTGTAAGGAAAATCCATTCATCAATATATCAAACGACCCTTGATTTTCAAGGCGCCGGAGCACCACCCCTGTTATTCGCTCACTCACCCCATATATCATACGACCGCCGCTCATTGAGTGGCGCGCCGGAGCACCGCCCTAAAACCCACCAAACACCACCACTCAACGGCCTTGTAGTTCAGGCCGTGAACCTTACAGCCGAGACTTGTTCCTCTCTCGGCTACAATCGTTTGATTAGAGGACGAGTTCAGACAGGCGCACTATCTAAACACTTTCACCCGCTTCAAACACTTTGACGCACGGTAGACCGTGCTGGCACGCCCGCGCACAAACGCACCCCGTCCAAAAGCAGGAAACCGCGTGTTAACGCACGTCCCCTCGGCCCGGAACTCCAGGCCGTGAGATTTGCGCGGCAGACACAAGATCACTGATGGTGACTTCTGGCTGGATCCTGAAATAATAGTCATGGAAAACGTTTTCCATTTGCTTCCAGGTCTATACCGAATTAGCTAGTAGACTGGTATACCAGGTGAAAGCCTGTCCGGAAAGAGAATTTCCAAAAAGCCTTAGCTTTAACGGAGGATTATTCTTTATAGCTATGCATTGGACAGAAAATCTGCCTACGTGTTCAACCGACGACGCATGAGGATCTTCTCCGTTAAACAAAGTGAAGTTTGGTACTTTGAAACCTGGGGGTAGAGGAATTTGGTCTATATAAGCCGGGTACGGCTTTCTGTAGGTAGGCCTTTCTCCTCTTCTGGCTTCCAGCTCCATCATTTCCCTGATCATTCTCTGTAATGCCCCCATGTCATTTAAAGCATTGACAGGATGTAGATTTCGTCCCTGCTCTGGATGGTCATGATCAAACCTGTGCTCCATTCTATATGGCCGGGGCAGAGCTTCTTCCCTGTGTTCTTCCTCTTCTTCAACCTCTGGATGATTCCTCCAGTTTGCCCCTGGTATGTTTCTGTCATTGTTGGCAAAAGGGTTAATTCCGCCTCTGCCTCTCCTGCCCCTTGCTAGTGGAGGAAATGGATCAGGATCCATTCTTCTCGGTCTATAGGGTGGCACAGCTGGTGCCTCAGGCAGAAGTGGCAGTGGTTGATCTCGCGGGGCCACAGGTTGTGGAGCAGGCGGCTCTAGCTGATTTTGGGGGACCTGAACTGGCGCCGGTCCTTCTGGTCTGACTGGAGCCTCATGTTCTTGGGTGAGAGGGGCTCCTCCCCTCTGTACAGCTTGGATTTCTTCAGGTCCCGGTACTCCAGCTATCTGTGCAATAAGAGGATTCTCTTGATATGGCCATGCTAGCCCTGGTGGAGGACCGTAGGGAAGGTCTAGCTGCTGCACCACAGCATCGGGATTCGGAATTCTGGCCATGGCAGACTCACAGTCTTTCCTGAACTGCCTGTTAACTTGCCACTGCATCATGGCTGTTATATTATTTAAAGACTCCTGACTCCTTTGTGTCGTAGCCTCCTGCCGGAACACAGCTTCCTGTATTTGATTCAGCCTCCTGGAACCGGTTCTGGAACGTATGCTCCCTGTACTGCCATGAGCTAATTGTCTTGCATCGCTTTCTTCTGATTCTGGTCCTTCTCGGAAAGCTGCTTGGTCTCGTTCCATCGTGTGACGTGGATTCTGGCTAGAACTTCCAATATGCATATACTTTTAAAGCTTTCACGAGTATATATACTGAGAAATCCCACCGGGCGTGCCAAATTGTTCACCCGTTTTGATTTGTTTCCTGAGATGAAAGGGTAAAGTTCCCCATTAATCCAAAGACCATAGTTTGGTCAATAAATTAACTTTCTTTATGTGTTGAGCGTGCCACTGTTAGCAATTTTTCAATTCTAACAGACTTGAGAGTAAGAATAACTTGCGCCCCAAGCTATTGACTTTGAACAAATGATTGTGAATTTGGGTGAGGAATATCTCCCAAGTAAGTTCTTTTCTACGCCTTAGACTGGTAAGGACTTTTACAATTTTTCTCAATATAAAAACTGGTAGTTCTAGCTAGAATGAATGATGACAGATTGAACTAATTTCAGGCAGAACTCCCTTTTACAAGGCTCAAAAAGGGAAAACTGACTATACAAGGACAAGAGGAGGGCGGTGCTTCCATTTCTGTCTGGGTAGTTGCTTCTGTCCTGAGCTGGACTGGGTGTGCCTGTGCTGGACTGGACTTTGAACAGCTTCAACTGTCAGGCTTCGGCTGCAAATCGATACCAAAGCTTGAGTTTGACAAAGCTTTAATCTATTTCAAACCCTGGAAGGCTTTTGGATGGGCAGAACTAGGACTTCTCCAGTCTGAAAGGGACAGAAGTGGCTGGACTTGAGCTGGAGGTGTACTGTGGTACCTGTGCTACTTCGTATTTGAGAAAAACTCAAACTCTGCTTGTCTTGGCTTTTGCTGAACCAAATTTGTAACGAGAGAAATCTCGTTATTGTTGACTTGTGAACTGGGATTCAAATCAGGAGCAGTGATCTAGTCTATTTTTGCTGAGAGAAAACAAGATGATTCTGCAAGCTTGTTAAAAAGCTTTTGAAATTGAAACGCTTCAGACTCTGGGTCTGTTGGATTTTGTTTGGGATTTGGTGATCAAGTGATCATTTGAGTGTTTGTCTTTTGACTGAGTTTTTGGTTGTGTTGATTGATTGTCCTTTGCTCTGTTCACCCTCTCTTGTATATATAAGAATGTCCTTTGAGAGTGGGCGGCAAGTAATCAAAGATCTTTTTAATTTTTAATTTGAAATAAACAGGGGTTCCATCCATTTTCTGGCAAGTAAACACTCAACGATCAATTCCTGAGGTGACCACTTCTGTATTTTCGATGGGGTGCCATGCCTGTTCTTTCATTTCAACTGCTTTCTGCGAGAGTCTGAAAGTTTGAGACAGTAGGTTCTCAGTTTTCGAACAGCTCCCTGTTTCCCGCTTATCTCCTTTTCATAAAAGCAGGGTTTGCTTATCCTTGAAAATGGTGTTCCTCCAAAATATCAGATTATCTTTAGATAAACTAAGCGGAATTTGATCTACTGGCAGCAAAGCTACTCCAGAGATGTTTTTCTTTATACCTGCTCCTGTTCCATTTTCAATTTCAGCCGAGATTGTTGACTTTTCCAAGTCAGTGATCACATGGGACTGTTTCATTTAAAAGACCGGTTGGGTTCAGTTTGCTTCGAGCCCAATTTTAATTCTTCCGAGGCCCAAGTCTTTTTTCCTGATTTCCATTGTTCCCAGGCCTCCAACTTTTTGGGTCGAGTTTATTGTCTTGGCCTGTTTACTTGTTGCTGGGCGCGTTTGATGGATTTGAGGGTGCCGCTTCTGGGCCCAAATAGGCGATTTAGAAGAAATGATGTGGACCTTTGCTTTTGAACTGGGCGTGCCAAATTGTAGCCCAAACAAGATGACAGCCAGATCAATCGGCAGTTAGCACCCTTAGTTTTTCGGGAGATTTGGTCCAACCAGTCAGTAGTGTAAGCCTACCAATTGCCTTCGGCGTTGCTGCCCATAAGACAATGGTGTACGATCAATTCCTCATTGTCGATTGCCCAACAGCGTACAATGTCATAATTGGCTGAACGGCACTCACTGGGATCAAGGCGCACCTTTCCCCCACATGTTGCTAATGAAGCTCCCCGCTTGCTATGGCATGGGGGCAATCAGGGGAGATCAGCTCAGTGCTCGAAAAATCGTG
>BJCG01000315.1:0-2500 GCA_005406145.1 Prunus yedoensis
TTCTTTTTATTTTAATGAATCCGTTTTTATGTTATTTCGTACTGCACAATTCCTTTGTTTGTGGGATCGTTTTCTCACGAAAAGGAATTAAAATAAATTATAGAATTAATACACCTATGTCTAGATCTGGGATAAATGGAAATTTTATTGATAAAACCTTTTCAATTGTAGCCAATATCTTATTACGAATAATTCCGACAACTTCGGGAGAAAAAGAGGCATTCACCTATTACAGAGATGGTGCGATTTGATTATTTTTTTTTATATTTTTACCGCTCTCAGTCTTAAGAGAAAGACAACATTATTCGGGATAGGAAGAAAAAAATTATGGAAATAAATCTACGCTTGTTGAAGGTGAAGTTTGTAAATAAAACAACGCCTTCTGTCGTGTATCCCCGATTAATGCAGCCTCAGATGCTTCAATTGTCGATTCTAGAGTATTGAGCGAAAGGTTACACCTATGGGTTAGGTCAACCCTACTCCACTAGTACCAATAGGGGGCATAGGGGAAGAAGCACTACTCCTAGGAATCAACACACGAAAACTTTGTTATAAATTATCCCTTTTCCTTATCAGGATCGGGACTAACAATGGTTGGGACAACAAACATCCATCTCGTTCGTATTTTGGATACCCGTATAACCATCGAAGACTGTTGAAGTGACTAATTCCTGCAAATTAAAGGGCGTTGAAGACAAAGAAATTGTTGGAGTAACTTTTTTTATCTAATACCAACATGCTTGATGTTAAGGAAAGATCTTCTACAAGAAGGTTGGCTAGAGATTTCTTGTAAAAACACCAGCCCCGCTTAGTTTATAATGAGAATATTTCAGTCTTTTTGATTCCATGTATTATTATCATTATGCACATAAAGGAGGAGCCGTATGAGATGAAAATCTCATGTACGGTTCTGAAACGGAGATTCTTTGAATCGAATGACGACCGTAACGGATGTCGGCTCAATCCGAAGGAAATTATGCGGAAGCTTTACAGAATTATTATGAAGCTATGCGACTAGAAATTGATCCTTATGATCGAAGTTATATACTCTATAACATAGGCCTTATCCACACAAGTAACGGGGAACATACGAAAGCTTTGGAATATTATTTTCGGGCCCTAGAGCGAAACCCATTCTTACCACAAGCTTTTAATAATATGGCCGTGATCTGTCATTACGTGCGACTATCTCCACTATAGAAATAAAAAAAGGAAAGAAAGAAAAAATCCGTTAACGTTAATAAATACTAGAAACAAAGAGTAGGCTTTCTACATATGTATCGTTCAAAAACGATTTTTATCAGCTGTAGCAAAGAAAAAACTTCATAAAAGTCGAAATATGAATATGAAGAAATAGGTATGCCTAGATACTTTATTCTATGGATAAAGGATCTAATTGATAGAGGAAGCGCCGTAAAGATCAATTCGCGAGGTTTTGGTCCGATACAATAAGAACTGCTTACTTATGTCATGATATGAGATAAAAGTTAGGAATCCACTTATGTAATAGAGTCGATCCCCTAAGGTATTGAGCAGCGGTGTAGCATCAGATCCCAAAGATGGTAAGTCTTTTCCTTCTTATGAAGGAAGGCCTTTTTCAAAGATTCTATATAAATTTATATATGAAACCGAGATAGTTACCTTTCAGAAAATTCGAATAATAGTGAAAACGCTTATGCTTTATTTTTCTGAAGGTGGGAGAAAAGATAAAACTGATTATTAATAAAAATTTTAGTTTGAAACTCATGTAATTAACCTCTTTCTTTTGGTTAACTCGAGAAAAAAAAATGGGATATGGATATATCTCTGAGAAATCTCATTTAATTAGTTATTAGTTATAGGGTAATGAAAAAATAGGACACCAAAAGAATTTGACCGCTGAGCCGTATGAGGTCGGAAACTCTCAAGTACGGTTCTAAGGGAAGGAATTTACCCCCCTATTCCGACCGGGGAGAACAGGCCGTTCAACAAGGGTATTCCGAAATTGCGGAGGCTTGGTTCGATCAAGCCGCCGAGTATTGGAAACACGCTATAGCGCGTTACTCCTGTTAATTATATTGAAGCACAGAATTGGTTTTGAAGATTACAAGGCGTTTTCGAATAAGAAGACTATTATTACTAGGTACTATTATTATTTAATTTAGAATTTAGATATTTAGTTTTATATATTTTTTATATTTGTTATAATTAATTATAAAATAATTATTTGTTGTCACGATTGATCAAATAACTAAAACGGAAGCATTTCTCTGGAAGAACCATCAAATAATTTCATTATATCCCTTCTAAGATCGTTCTATTTCGTCGGTATTCGTAGGAATAAACGATATATAGAGAATACATTTTTCTGCTATTAAAACTAATAAAAGAGACCTTCGAATGACTAAATACTGAGATGTCTCTTAGTAATGACTTCTTGCGAAATTTGGAATAGAGTACGGAATAGCGTAATATGTTCTATGTAAGACATAAGTATAAAGTTGGTTCCGTTAGAAACTTA
>BJCG01000315.1:10000-17500 GCA_005406145.1 Prunus yedoensis
AATGGAACCTAACCATACATGCCCTCCAATTATATCTTCCAAATCGTCCACACTAACGATCCACCCCTCTCCGCCAAAGGGGGATTTTAGTAAATAACCAAATACAATACTTGGGCTAAGGGTCACGTTGGTAATTTTTCTTACATCTCCCCCGCCCGGAGCCCAGGTATCATATACACCCCCAAAATAAAGAGCCTTGAATACTAGAAGAAAAAGCACCTATACCTAACAAGATTAAGTGGAATACCCAAAATTGTAGTCATTTTGTTTCTATCTTTCCATACATAACCGAAGATGGAAAAGATTCTTCAAGAGTCTCGGGTCCCAGAAGTGCATGATAAATACCGCCAAAAGCCCAATACTGCAGAGGAAATTAAGTGAAGTACTCCAGACACAAAGTATGGAAAGGTGTCTAGAACTTCCCCACCCGGACCTACCCCCCAACCTAGAGTAGCTAGGTGGGGAAGTAAAAATTATCCTTGTTCAACATAGGCTTCTCTGGTACGAAATGAGCCACTTCAAATAGGTTCATTGCTCCGGCCCAGAATACGATTAATCCGGCATGGGCTACATGAGCCCCCAGTAGGTTACCGGATATAATTGATAAGTCGGGCATTCCCGGCCCACCAAGCGAACCAGTGGTTTCTTGGTCACGACCGGCTAAAGCTAAGTTCCATTAAAGAGCGTTTCCACGGGGTAGAACCCTCCTCAGGGATATAAGGTTTCATGAGGCTGATCTTGAGCCGCCATCCAGCACGAATACCTTCGTTTAAGAGAATATTTTTGTGTGTAGAAAGTCTCAAATTCAGGATCTTCCGCTGCACGGATTTCCTGAGAAACGAAGTCATAGGCACGTAGGTTCAGGGCAGACCGAATACTCCAAGAGCACTCATCCACAAACCGGTTACTGGTACAAATAACATAAAGAAATGTAAACCAACGTTTATTTGGAAAAAGCAACCCCAAAGATTTGGGACCAAAAGCGGTTAGCGGTGGACCATTGAATAAGTTTCTTCAGCTTGAGTTGGGTTAAAAGCACGGAATGTATTTGCACCATCACCATCTTCAATAAAGTATTTTCTACGGTAGCACCATGAATAGCGCATAACAGAGCAGCGCCCAACACCCAGCAACTCCATCATATGAAATGGGTTCAATGTCCAATTATGAAACACTTGGAAAAAGAGGAGAATCGAAATATAGCTGCTACAACCAAAACTGGGCGCAAAAAAAACCAACCAGACTGACCTAGCGGATAAATTAGGATACAGAAAACAAAACAGCAATTGGACCGGAGAATGCAATTGCATATAAGGTCGCAATTGAACAGATCGAGCAAGTTCAAATTGACGTAACATAAACCTATTAGTCCGAAAGCGCCGTGTAGAGCAACAAAGTCCCACAGACCGCCTAATTGGACACCAACGAGTAAAATCTCCTTGTGCTTCAGGACCCCATAGTAACAACAAAGAGTGTGCTAAACTATTAGCCGGAGTGGAAACTGCGGCGGTTAAGAAGTTACAGCCTTCCAAATAGGAACTTGCTAATCCATGGGTATACCATGAAGTTACAAGGTTGTACCTGTGAACCAACCCCCTAAAGCGAAATAGGCACAAGGAAAGAGCAATAGGCCAGACCAACCTACAAAAACGAAACGGTCCCTCCGTAACCAGTCATCCATAATATCAAATAAATCATTTTCGTCTTTGGTAAATTTACCAAGGGCTATAGTCATAGTGATCCTCCTATTCAACTACTTCAACCATTTTCGAACACCTCATAGCATTTTCCGAACGTTCGAGGCTTCTATCATTTATGTATTATTTGATTTCTCGTACACTGCCCCTTCTTTTGAATGGGTTTCGAATAGAAAAATAATTTATTGGTCTGTAACCCGACCTAGTTTAATCCATGAACTCAATTCGGTTATCCCTTCCTATTCTTAATAACTGCCCGAACCATGAATTGTTTTATGATCCATCAATCAGATAGATGAATTTTAGAATTGTTCAAGAAACAAGTGATCCCTTTTCTCGATACCGATAGATCCTAGACATATTCCTCTCGTTCCATCAACTAATCTTAGTCTTGAATCCCGTTGAAGGGGGGAGATTGATAAATATTTTTATGTATTCTTCTAATACCATATATTTTATTGCTTTATATTTTACTCTTTTATTTTTAAAATTTCCTATTATTTTATTAATATATTGTATTTAATTAAATAAATAATAGGAGACTAGAAATGATGCTCGCATCCATTCTCCATCACATTGTCGGAACAAAAATATCGTATGTATCAATATGGATGGAAATATTTAGTACATGAAATAGTTATTTGCTAGATATATAAATAGATAGATAAGATATAACTAATAAATAAATAAAATAAAAATTGATCTTGTGTTCTGGAATTGGAATCAAAGAAAGATATTTAAAACGGCGTGACTTGTAATAAATGTTTCTCTGTAAAGGAGGGGAATAGTAATTTATTCATTCCTAATTTATTCCTTTCCTATAGAACATCTAGGAACAAGAGGATTTAATCGGATATATCGACAGATTCCCGCGTAGTCCAAAGAAAAAAAAGATCAAATTTTATCTCTATCGAATTTAATATCAGAATAGTGGATATAATTATGATGCAATGGGTTAGGTCCACTTACTTTTTCTTTTATTGATTTTCTAATCGATTTAATTGGAAAATAGGAAAGGAATATTTTAAGATTCAAGAAGACGACTTATCATTATTCATTATAATAGCAAATTTATAACCATACTATAATTCATTATAAGGTTATAATGTTATAATTTTATTATATATAAAATTATATTAAATCATACGGTTTGTTACTTGATACTACTTATTACAAATATTAACAATATATTATTCGCACTTCAAATATGAATACTACCGCCGGAGTTTTTTTATTTATGAAAAAATCAAAGCCCTTATCGGATTTGAACCGATGACTTACGCCTTACCATGGCGTTACTCTACCACTGAGTTAAAAGGGCTTGTTTGATTCAATTCCTGAATAAAGCCACTATGAGTTTAGTATATATACTTATTATAATGGATGTACATATATATCTTATAATAAATAAGTATAGGGGTTCATTCAGGAATGATAATTTTATTTAGCCAGTAAATTAAATTTAAATATAGGGTTGGGGTATACTAGTGAATATAAACGGTTTATTGGATTTGATAAATACAATGAATTGTTTCAAGACCTATGAGTAATACATGTACCCACTAATTTAACAGAAATCCAAAATATTTCATTGAATCATTGATAAAGAGATTCGGCGTGGCCTTTGAACCAAATTTTTAGCGAAAAAAATTCTATAGAATCGTGAAAGACGGAAAGGTCCTTCGTATCGAGTCATACCATTCCATTATATTGACAATTTTTAAAAACTATTCATACTATGAGCATAGTATGATGGCGGTCGTGCAAGTATGCCCCCATCGTCTAGCGGTTCAGGACATCTCTCTTTCAAGGAGGCAGCGGGGATTCGACTTCCCCTGGGGGTAGGGGTACTACGAAAGGAAGTTGATCATGGATATCAATAAGCCTGTAATTGATTCTTCCTGGGTCGATGCCCGAGCGGTTAATGGGGACGGACTGTAAATTCGTTGGCAATATGTCTACGCTGGTTCAAATCCAGCTCGGCCCAATAATTCGCCGATCCACCATGAAATAATATAACCCATTTGTTGCTCTCCAGAAAGTCCCGATCCCCCCAATACGTAAGAGAAAGGTTTTCTGATATATCTATACCACTATTTATTTACTCTATTTTACAACAAATTCTGATCTTGCTAATGATCTAGATTCATATCAGGATCTGTAAGTATAAAGTAAAGAGTAAATAAAAAACTTTTTTTCATTGAAAGAGTGATTATCCGATTGATTTGGCAATAACGAAACGATTACTAGTAATCCAGGCTGCCCTCACTAAAGTGCATATCCATATGGGTATCATATATCACACTCGCGGCTCTGTTACAACACGCCAATTCTAATCTAAATTTAATCTAAATAAATTGCAAGGGTTAGAATGAAATCATAAAAATATATATACTTTATACTTTATTATGGTATTTTACTTGGATTGTAGTGCAATTGGTCAGAGCACCGCCCTGTCAAGGCGGAAGCTGCGGGTTCGAGCCCCGTCAGTCCCGACGAATCCAAATCCAATAAAAAAAATATCAATTCATCTCTCTGTTTTTTGTGAAAAGAAGTACAAACAGCAGGAATTTAATTCCCAACGGCGATCCCTCTTCTTTTCTTTGTCGTTTAACATTTATCATCACAACAAATGGGATAATTCCCATTTCTTAGACTAGTACCGATTCGATTGATGGGAGAGAGACATATGTGGATTAGTACAATTATTGTTAGCATCAGATTCGGGATTCCACGGGATACCGTACTGGGCCTGGCTTTTTCGATTACTCCCGATCTGTGGAAATGTGGAATAGAGTACTGTATGTTTCCCGGGAGTACATACATAAATGGAATTTGTACGATATAAAATTAATTAACATAGTTTACTGTGATAGATTTAATCTTTAAAAGAAAAGCGTATCCTTTTCTGGCCCGATTTTGTGTAACCTCCAATTTATAATTTCACTAATTTGAAATAATCTATCTCATTCAAATTTCACATTGAGCTTTTGGTATATGTTGTCCCGTATTAATCCAAGGAAAGAGGATATGATTTAAAAAATAAAGATCAAATCAGGGATCGCTTTTTTATTAGCGAGGGAATGCAAATTTATTTTTTAAGGGTTTTTCCTTGAAAGAACAAACTTTAAATATATAATAGAATATATATAAATAGTGAATTGATGGAATATTGATATTTTTTTATTACCGGAACTTGTACTCATCTTTAATCATACTTCTTTTGTTTTCCAAGAAGATTAGATCATTAAAAAAATGAGTTTAGAACTTAACTCCTTCCCTTTTTTTTAATTAGCTTCTATTGTTTGTGGGGTAGAACCAATGGTAAGTGGAAAGGCGGTTAGATGATACTTCATCAGATGATTGTACAAATGAGGGCGGTAGGTTATAGAAAAGAAAGAATGAAAAGAATGATAAATTAATAAAGGAATTATTGATTGGATTAGGAATCAAAATTTTGAGTTCGGTATGGATAAAAGATCTTCCTATGTTATAACTATTCAAATCTTGACGATGAGTCAATTTGATAGCTCAGATATTGTTATTCATGATATTGATCCGATTCGATTATCATCGAGATGTAATTCATCCCATTGAATTTACAGGCGAAAGATTATTATCTCTATGGGGATTAACTCCCGAGTTATTTCGAATTAAAGAAAAATTAAACAAATGAGAGTATGAAGTAAATATTCTCGCATTTATTGCTACTGCACTGTTATTCTAGTTTCCTACCGCTTTTTTACTTATAATATACGTAAAAACAGTCAGCCAAGGTGATGAATTTGAATTAAACTTGACTTTTTAGTTCTTATCAATAATGAAAGAAAAGGATTAAAATTTCGCGTCTTAAATGAAATGGGCAGACTAGAATCATCCGTATTCTATAAGATACGATAGTATGGTAGAAGAAATATCTGAATCTTTCTACCATACTATCTAGTATTGTGTATAAAGTTGTATTGTAATACAGGTTAATTTAATATAGATCATCTACAATAGTATCGTCATATTCCTTTCCTATATATAGGGAAATCAATTACATATATACATATAGAATATACATAGTGATAATGTATATAATGTCCCAATTCTATTTCTTTGCTTTATCTATTTGTGTTGATTTCAATTAATTTTAAATAATCGAAAGCGATTAAAAGCGATTATAATTCCTAGATTTCTGATTATTTTCAATATGAATCCCGATCAAAAGAATCAATGACTTCTTCGTCGGAATGCTAACAAAAGATATTTATTATACTATACCCATTTTATTATACCCATTATAGAAGTCATTGATTGAGCAGTTGACAAATGATCCACGGGACTTCTTCGGAGTCGATTTTAACGTTTGAACCATGATATGAAATGGGTTCAATAAAACAAGCACAACATAAATAAAATTTCTAAAATAATAAAACAAACGGTAAGTGCGCATAGACTCGCCCAAGACATTAGTATGTGCAGTATCTCGTTGGACAACTACAATGTCTATGTTGTTTCCCATAGAAAATGTGTATCCACGTAATGTAATAACAGATGGGTTTTCTCTTTGATCTTTGAACAGTAAAGAGGTAAACAAAAAAAAAGTAAAATAAAAAGGGTTCCGTTTCTTCCTCATGGTCCATATACAACTTTTGTAAGAGTCAGTTCATCGAAATAGAAAATTTATGAAGAATTCAGCTGTAATAAAATTTCCTACCTTTTGTATTCCTTTTACGTTTTTTTACTTTCGAAATACGAACACGGAAATAATTGAAATATTTTCTTTGATTGAAAGAGTATTCTTCATATTTATTTATTATTCATAGAATACATTACTCCACTAAAATCCAAGATAATTTCTAAATGAATATATTTTCTATTTCAATTTAAAAATTAAATTTTAAATTGAAATAGTGAAATTTAAAATAAAAAAGCTTTGACGAACGATCTATAAAAAAAAAAAATTGATACAGTTTAGTTCCTAAACTCAATTAGTAGTACTTCTAGAGTCCACTTCTTCCCCATACTACTAGTGAAAGGGAAAACGTAAAGACTACCATTAAAGCAGCCCAAGCGAGATTTACTATATCCATGTGAATTATGTCCTCTATCTCTATGAAGGAATTATTCAATTATTGTTCACTAATAAATAATAGTGGAATCACTGGCGCAGAGTCAAAAAGTGATTCTGACCCAACATCGTTGATGAAATAATACAAAAAATCCAATTATAACGAGTTCTTATACGATTTCTAGTATAATCAGAAAAGATTTAAGCACAAGCAAAATATGTAGAGACCCCCTTGGAGGTATCAAAGAAATGCTACTAACATGTAGAAAAAATAAAAAACCCATTCTTTCTTTTGTTGCTCTTCATTAAGTTAAGTAAAAAGTATAAAAATATAGAAGAAAGCTAGATCACTATCTATCACATACCCTATTTCTTTCCCCGTTTTACCATTTTATTTTGATCTAATCCCTATCGTCTCCCTATTGTCTCTATGAAACAATGGGAAGACGTCCTATTATGTTCTTGACTAGGGGTTAAGAAAAAAAAAATAAAACATATTAAGTAATAAATATATTAAGTAAAAAGAAGACAATTAGACATTCAATCAATATAATTAGAGTGAATGCCGGAGCACTCAAAGACTTCATGAATATGTATACAAGTATCTTTTCGGCCTTTCTGAAACTAAAAATTTAATTGGATTTCCGTCCTGCTATCCAATCTAATTCAAGACCCAATCAGTAGACACTACATTAGGTAAGGAAGGACTATCACGATTTACCTGTTCCTTTTCACTACTATAATCTT
>BJCG01000315.1:25000-27500 GCA_005406145.1 Prunus yedoensis
ATGACACCCGTGTGAGTTTGGGTTTCCGCAGTTCACCTAGGACCATAGTATAGTTACTGAATTTCTATGCGAATCAAGATCGAGAAAAGGAAGTTTTCCAATCATTGACTCAAACCCATTGTCGAACCCCAATCAGCGGAATAGGGAGGTACTTATGGCAGAACGGGCCAATCTGGTCTTTCACAATAAAGTGATAGATGGAACTGCTATTAAACGACTTATTAGGAGATTAATAGATCACTTCGGAATGGCATATACATCACACATCCTGGATCAAGTAAAGACTCTGGGGTTTCGACAAGCCACTGCTACATCCATTTCATTAGGAATTGATGATCTTTTAACAATACCTTCTAAGGGGTGGCTAGTCCAAGATGCTGAACAACAAAGTTTTATTTTGGAAAAACACCATCATTATGGGAATGTACACGCGGTAGAAAAATTACGCCAATCTATTGAGATATGGTATGCTACAAGTGAATATTTGCGACAAGAAATGAATCCTAATTTTAGGATGACCGACCCTTTTAATCCAGTCCATATGATGTCCTTTTCGGGAGCTAGAGGAAATGCATCCCAAGTACACCAATTAGTAGGTATGAGAGGATTAATGTCGGATCCACAAGGACAAATGATTGATTTACCTATTCAAAGCAATTTACGTGAAGGACTGTCTTTAACAGAATATATAATTTCTTGTTATGGAGCCCGAAAGGGAGTTGTGGATACTGCTGTACGAACATCGGATGCTGGATATCTTACACGCAGACTTGTTGAAGTAGTTCAACACATTGTTGTACGTAGAACAGATTGTGGCACCATCCGAGGCATTTCTGTGAGTCCTCGAAATGGGATGATGCCGGAAAGAATTTTTATACAAACATTGATTGGCCGTGTATTAGCAGACGATATTATATAGGCCCACGATGCATTGCCGTTAGAAATCAAGATATTGGTATTGGACTTGTCAATCGATTCATAACCCTTCAAACACAACCAATATCTATACGAACCCCCTTTACTTGTAAGAGTACATCTTGGATCTGCCGATTATGTTATGGCAGGAGCCCCACTCATGGCGACCTGGTCGAATTGGGAGAAGCTGTGGGTATTATTGCGGGTCAATCTATTGGAGAACCGGGCACTCAACTAACATTAAGAACTTTTCATACCGGTGGAGTATTCACAGGGGGTACTGCAGAACATGTAAGAGCCCCTTCTAATGGAAAAATAAAATTCAACGAGGATTTGGTTCATCCCACACGTACACGTCATGGGCATCCTGCTTTTCTATGTTATATAGACTTGTATGTAACTATTGAGAGTGAAAATATTATACATAACGTGACTATTCCACCCAAAAGTTTGATTTTAGTTCAAAATGATCAATACGTAGAATCAGAACAAGTGATTGCTGAGATTCGCGCGGGAGCATACACTTTAAATTTTAAAGAGAGGGTTCGAAAACATATTTATTCTGACTCAGAGGGAGAAATGCACTGGAGTACTGATGTATACCATGCGCCGGAATTTACATATAGTAATGTACATCTTTTACCAAAAACAAGTCATTTGTGGATATTATCAGGAGGTTCGTGCGGATCCAGTGCAGTCCCTTTTTCACTCCACAAGGATCAAGATCAAACGAACGTTCATTCTCTTTCTGCTGAAGGAAGATATATTATAGCCTTTCAGTAAATAATGATCAAGTGAAACACAAAAGTTTGAATCTTTCTGGTAAAAAAGAAAGTACTAGTCCTGATTATTCAGAATTAAATAGAATCATATATACGGGTCATTGTAATCTCATATTTCCTGCTATTCTCCATGATAATTCTGATTTTTTTTTATTGACAAAGAGGCGAAGAAATAGATTCATCATTCCATTCCAATCGATTCAAGAACGAGAGAAAGAACTAATGCCCCGTCCCAGTATTTCGATTGAAATACCCATAAATGGTATTGTATTTTTCGTAGAAATAGTATTCTTGCTTATTTCGATGATCCTCAATACAGAAGAAAGAGTTCGGGAATTACTAAATATGGAACTGTAGGGTTGCATTCAACCCTCAAAAAAGAGGATTTAATTGAGTATCGAGGAGTTAAAGAATTTAAGCCAAAATACCAAATGAAAGTAGATCGATTTTTTTTCATTCCCGAGGAAGTGCATATTTTACCCGAGTCTTCTTCCATAATGGTACGGAACAATAGTATCATTGGGAGAGATACACGAATCACTTTAAATACAAGAAGCCGAGTAGGCGGATTGGTTCGAATGGAGAGAAAAAAAAAAAGAATTGAACTAAAAATCTTTTCTGGAGATATCCATTTTCCTGGAGAGATGGATAAGATATTTCGACACAGCGGCATCTTGATACCACCGGGAACGGTAAAAAAAAATTCCAAGGAATCAAAAAAATTGAAAAATTGGATTTATGTCCAATGGATCACACCCACCAAGAAAAAGTATTTTGTTTTGGTTCGACCCGTAATCATATAT